>JAQFXV010000199.1:0-30002 GCA_034694065.1 Camisia spinifer
GGTGGAGTTTAAGCCAACTCCAGTGGAGGTGGAGTGGAGTTGGAGTTGACTGCTATGGAGGTGGAGTGGAGTTGGAGTTGACTGCTATGGAGGTGGAGTGGGGGTGGAGTGGAGGTGGAGTTAGGATTTTTCATAATTGGAAACACTAATGTGAAGCATATTAATAATCACTAAAAAATTGTTTTTATAAGACTGGACTCATATATAGTAGTGTTGATGAGGGTTATAAATGAGAAGATGCAGAGGTAGAGGTGCAAATTCGCTGTTCGTTTGTGAAAAAAGTTCTCAAAATTAGAAATATTACATTTATCATTCAAATTATGAATTGGAGAAATAGAAGTTTCTACAAATGATTCATTCATTAAACTTAATTAAAGTAAGACTAGTATTGATCTATTGATAGACCAATTATTATGCATCACTTGTTAAAAGGGATTTTTCCAAAGTTATGGGTCTGTATGTGTCCTCCCCTTCTTCAACTCATATTCACCGTTCAAATGAAAGTGATCATCAACTCATTTTAACTTAAGGGCTAGAAAAACTCCAAAACCCCAACTAAATGGCCACTGAAGAGAAAAATAACAGGAAATTCTATTTTCAAAATAGATTTTATCTAAATTAAACTCACGTTTTATGAAATTCTTGGAGAAAATCTGAAAAACATCGATTTCAAATGTTTTGAAGGGCATTAAAAAAAATCAGACCGATCAGAGTGTTATTACATTTGGTGCATCAATAGCTAAATTACCTTCAAAATTGTTTTTCATTCATGTTATAATACACAAGTCATTTGAAGGTTGAAATCGATAAATTTTATCATTATATAATAAAAACATAGTAATGTAGATGTGAACTTCCTGTTCATCTCAACGATCACATTATACTTATTTTTAAATATTGAATAGGAATCCCCTCTTGTTTGCAATAAAAATTCCGCATAATTTAATTATTCAATGCAAAATCAATTTATTTATTGAACAATTAATTTATGTTTGCAATAAGAAATTAATTTGAATCAATTGTTGAAGTTAATTTATTTCAATTTGCACTATTCAAAAATGCACATTTTCCAAATTTATTGTGGAAATTAAACAAAATTCTTTCAAAAGTAGAGTTTATATCAATTATTGTTCGATAGAAATAAAGTTTTTGGGCCTAACATTTTAAAAAATAAATTCAGTTAAACCATTTTTGAGGTCTGGCTCGATATCTAGATTTTTCAGGTTGAACTCTATTTTACCTTTAAAGTTTTGATTTTGTAAACTGTATTGAAATGAAGTACAGAGTAAATAAGTTTTATTCATTTAAATTTTCTTTTATTCAGTGAAATGTCTCAAATGTATAATAGTCTAAATCGCCATTCATTTGAACTCTTTTTAAAACTAATTCAAAAGTTTGTAAAATTGAGAAAATGTCGTCTTAAAAAGAAGAATTTTCCGAAATGATGAGTTATGAAAACATTAATTTTGAAAGTAAGAAGAATCAGAATATAAAATAAGAAAAGTTGTTATTTCAATGAGAGAAATACTCAAAGATGCTCTAAGATAAAGATGCTCTCATAAAAAATATTAAATCGAAAGGAAAATTGCTGTTTCGGTAAATGTTTAGTTTCGGATCAGGTGGATCAGCAATCGAATCATTTTCTATTTACACAACCTATAAAATTGCTGTCAGAAATATAATGACATATACAGTCTTTTGCAAAACTGACATTCTTGGTTTTTGAGGGTTTTCAAGGTCTTAATTTGATCAAATTTCTACATAAATTTTTTTGAGTGATCCGCACTTTGGGAACTATATTTTGGCCGAAGGAAATGCACCTTACTACTTTCTTCAATTGATAAAAGAGGGTAAATCTCTCAGGGAAACTGGTCAAGAATTTTTGAATTTTGATGATATTTTTCAAAATATGTCTGAAAATGGTTGGATACGTGTATTTTTGTTAGGCTGAAAAACTTCTGATATGAGAGCTAGAGCCCCTCAAACTTGAAATACTCAAAAATTCAGATAGTTATAACTTTTCTATTTGAAGCTTTAGAATCATGTTAATAATACCAAAATGGAGCATTTTGGATGCGCTTCAAATTTGTCCTCTTGAGTTTTCTATTTGTACTTGCATTTTTGAAGTTATTCATCATTTTGAAAAAACCCCTTTCATTATATTAAGATTTTATTACCTTAAACTCCAAACAATAAAAGACGACTAAGCCAAGAATTCTAAAGGGTTTTTTTTCTAAATGATATATAACGTCGAAAATAGACATACAAATAGAAAACTCAAAAGGACAAATTTGAAGCGCATCCAAAATACTCCATTTTGGTATTATTAACATGATTTTAAAGCTTCAAATAGAAAAGTTATAACTATCTGAATTTTTGAATATTTCAAGTTTGAGGGGCTCTAGCTCTCATATCAGAAATTTTTCAATGGCTGGCTGATAGTGTTTTAATACCCTGCCTTAGAAGCTCAAAAAGGGACCTCCACCCAAGATTTCTGGAAAAACTTGTTTGTTTTTAAAAAATTTTGATGAAAATTTTTGAGAAGTTTCATTTTTCCTTCGTTATGTCGAAATTCAAACCTTATTTGAATACTCTAATTCTTTGTTTTTCAATATGATTAACCCATTTTTCTATTATAAAAAAATCACTAATAATATTTGTAACTAAATTAAAGATCACAATGACTTTCACACATTTGAAAATGATCATGAACCAATGAATCGATCAATAGAGCGATAATGAATTGATCGATTGAGCGATTTATTTTTTGTTAAAAAGTAAAATTAATTATTCATAATTTAATTTTTAATTAAAGAACTTCTTCACAACATATTTGAATGAAAATGAACGAAACTTTAGTTAGCATTGTTTTGAAACTTATTTATTGTTCTTTAATCCTCAAATATTCCTTAGGGATTACTCTGGTATTTGATTTCTGAGAATTGTATGTGTAAAGTGATAGAGCATAATATATTATAATATATATTATATTGAATGAGTTAACATTTTATTTTTATCAGTTTAAAAAAATTATTTATTATATAATTTTGAATAATAATAAAACGTCTAGTTTTAACCTAATTTTTAAAGTTATATTGAAATTCAGAGAATCAGGTGATCTCAAAGATAGTATCATGTTTTCTATTGGGACTCAATTGTAACACCTGTTGTACAGTGAGGATGATATTGAAATACTCATAGGAAGCCTTTTTGAGCCATTTCATTGGTTGGCTTCACTGTGTTTTGAATACAGGTGCGAAACTTAAAAGGGATTAAGCAAAATATTTGTAAATAAAACAATCTTTATTAAGCGCAATATTTTAAGAATTCAATATCAATAAATTTATTAAATTATTGTGATTTTTATAATTAAAATGCGTTATTCAATTGAACAAAAACTGTTTTGGATTCTAATTTGTCAATTTATATTTAAAATAAAGTTTCCCATTTGAAAGTTTTACACTGTATGTTTCCTATGAGTATTTCAATATCATCCTCACTGTACAACTAATATTTATTTTTAAAAAATTATATTGCTTTATATTGCAATAGCTTTTAGTGACTCATTATACACATAACAATAAGTTAAGTTAGTTTCAAAGTTGTTTATCTTGGGTAAAAGAAAGTGAGCCTCAAATTCGCAGTTCTTTTCCCTATTATCAAAATTAAAAACCCGCCGCATAAGTATTCAGGACATAAAAAATGTGAAGTTTGTCCACTTCTCTTAAATAAAAGTTTCAGTATTTTTTGTTTGCATTTAGACTAAAAGTTATACTTTTGATAATTTGATCCAAAAATTTCTGGGTTCGAACGTTAATCTGGTTTAAAGTTTGGATCAATTTTACCTAAAATCGGTTTAAACTTCGACAGTTTGCTGACAATCCAATACAAACTGGTTGAACCCGAAGGTTGTTGAACCCAATGTTGAACCATAGCATTCGCCAATAGTATAGTCTTTGCATACAGTAAGTCTGCGTTCATTAATAACGATCATTAAAAAAAATTCAATAGACCTTCCACTCAATTGTTGCGTTGTTTTTAGTGCTGTTAAATTGGTATTCGGTTAAGTCCTAGGACTTCTTCCCCTTTAAACATTGATACGTTACTAATGAATGCCTAAATCTATGCGATTGTATGTAAATGATTGACCGTCTACTTAAAACTCTATCGCATTTAATTGTAACTAATATTTAATATCTATACATAAAAGATAAAGCATTTCATCATTCTTTGCATTCATTATTTGTTTACTAATAAACATGTCATTCGTTTTACTATTAATTTAATTTATTTATTAAATGAGAGTTTATTCAAATTTTTAAAATGAAATAATGTCTAAAATTAGGTGACAATTGATTGTAATTTATTTTATTAACTGAAGTATTGATTGAAAGCACAAAAAGAGTGACAGAAAATAGTTTTGAAATAGTTTTTATGGCGAAAGGATTTGAGATAAGTATAGAAAACAAAAGACAATCAGTTTGTTCTTCAAGAGTGCCATCAAATCGAGTGAATAGTTGTGTGAGAACTGATATAAATGAGAATAGATCTGAATCTTCAATAAATTCATTGACTGATAATATCGATAGAATAGACGTGAATTCAAGTGAAGAATCGATAAACCGTTTGCTGACAATTATGCCAACCATTAGATCTCAGCCATCACTTATTGAGACTGAAACTGTCGCCAGAGAATTGTTCACTCAATTTACAAGAGATCAGTTCACTCACGAAGGTATCAATCAATCACTTATTGATCAACAGCTCCAACAGTTCAGGTATTTATTTAATATTTAAACATTTTTGGCATTAATTTTCCTCTTTTTCGGTTTCGATATATTTATGACTCATTAGTACTAATTTTAGACAATTAATTGTCGGTCCAGTAGTTTATCAAATGGTATTTCAAACTTGTGATTGTGTTTTGTCTGCAATGAGTGTGAAGTGAAGTCCATTCAACACAATATAAATTAATGTTTAAAAATTAAATTAAATTATTTTGTAAACCCTTTAGTGATTGAATGAAGAAAAAAGTAGAATAACTCTAATACTACTCGATTGACATTCAATTAAATAGAAATTTAATGCCTTTCAGATGTCGACTATAATTAAACCCCTTTTGGTTTTATTTTTGATATCATTAATATTGTTTCAGTACAAATGGTTATAGTATTGCCACACCTTTGATGTCTTCGGTTGGACGCGATCTCAGAAGAATATCAGAAGCTTTTGCTCGAAGTGCTGAAAGAGCTGAAGTCAGAGAAAGAGCTTTGAGGGTAAATATTATTATTATTATATTAAATCAATTTATCTATATTTAAAATTCATATTTGAAATAATATTATTTATTTGTTATTTAGATAAATATAAGGAGTTTAACGAATGAAGAATTCTCTGCATTATTAAGTGAATTATTCTTAAACGGAAACATAACTCGTGAGCGAATAGTAGTCCTGTTCTTCTTTTGCTCTGATTTAGCGATTCAGGCCTTCACTAACGGACCAATTGATTATTTTAAACGACTGATTCAGTGGTCGTTGAGTTTCATAATAGACAACATTTGTTCATGGGTTCAAAGACAAGGCGGATGGGTATTAATCATTCAATTTTTACTCAACTAATTAAAAGTATTAATGCTTTAAATAATTTTTATTCATAATTCTCATAATAGGACATAGTTTTGGGCAATTATTTTCCAAGATTTGCTTTAACTGTTTTTGCTTTAATGGGATGCCTGGCGTTTGGCGTATATATTAAGAGAAATTTGTTTTAATTATTCCAATCTTTGTATTATTATTCCAAACACTCTTTTACTTATATTTACTTACGATTCAGTCTTTCAAATAATTGAATTTTAAATCTCCAAAGTTTCAGATTTCGATCTAATCATTGATCACCGAATACTTATTGACTTTTATAATATATTATATTTATAAGCTTTATATTTCGATAGTTTTAATTTTACAACTAATTCAGACACAACCGAATTTTCGGATCAATTTCTCAATTTTATACTAATTCTGGATTTAAATGTTTTAACGTTTTGAAAGTATTAGAAAAGGATTAGAAATGCTATTCATTTGAAATCTTATGAGAGAAGTAAAAAATAACAATAATTCTGAACGTTTATTACGAAATTTGAATCATTAGTTTCTTGAAACTTAAAGTTAATTTAAATCAATTTTTTTGTATTGAATGATGAGCTCAATAATCGATTACTATATTTATCAAACATTCATATCGTTCATAATTATAAATAAATAATTTATGTCTTTATATAAAATTCGTTTAATTTATCATTTTGTAAATGAATTCTATAAATATTCTTTGTATTGATTCAATCAAATTATTTGAAAAATAAATTTTATTAAAAGAGAAAAAGTCGAATATTTTTTAAACGATAAAATTCTAAAGAATTGGTTGACTTTAACTGAAAAGTCTTCGCTCAAATGTTTGATAACAGAAAGTGATCTGTTTCTCAAATTTAGAACTAGTATTGATTTTCTAAATCTGAATGAAAGCCTGACATAACCTGAAACTTATGTTTTAATCAAATAAATAGGTATTTAAAATCTAGTTCATTATGTGATTCACTCATTAATTAATAAATAATGCATTAGAACTGAATTTTTGTAAAATCGGTTGTTTAACGATAATATTGTAATAATTAAATAAAAACGATGTTTTAATCAATGTTAGGAATAAGAAAAGAAAATTATGTTAATGTTTGCCTTAAATTAATTATAATATAACTTGGATTTGAATGAATGACCTTAACATTGATAAGTTTATGCGCAGATATACGGGTTTATATTAATGGTTCAACAAAATAAACTTAGTTTCCAGTGGAGACGGTTTCAAAAATCGAAATAATGATTTGTATAATGCAATACCATTTACATATTCGTCTTAATAACACTCTCTTATAGTTATTTATGTCACACAGTATTAGATAGAATTCATATAATAGTTAAGTAATTATTTTTCAAATTCATGACATTTTAAAGAATTTTTATGCAAATAGTTAAGAGCAAGTGATGGCATATTTCGTGAAAATCATGCAAAATGTGAAACAAATGTCTATTTATAATGCTTCAAGACTTTAGTTCTCATTTATCAAAGTTTTTATCTAATGCTAAATTAGTTAAAAAGAGACAAAAGAAGTTGTCTTTAGTCCGACACAGATTGGATGATAACTTTCAGTGGCGTTGTTCTACATGTCATTCTGTTGTACCCACTTATGAAACTCATCTGCATTTGAATTCGTGCTTTGATAATACAAATTCATTTGAAACTGAAGGTCATATTTTATCCCAATTGACTGTTCAAGAGTTCGATAAAAAGTTATTGTGTGTTGCGATCAAACCAATGGATAAGAATCAAAGACCGCGTACTAAAAGGTTAGAACGACCCACACCTAACCTTAATCATCCTGTTATTAATGGTAATATTTCCAAAGAATCCAAAAAAATTATCAAAGATAAGTATTTTTTGAAAAAAGACATCTCCAAAGATATCCCAAACGAGACAACAAACAAATCTCAAGCAAAAGAATTGAGACAAATTGTTAATCAAATAGCAGAAGAAATGAATGAGACTTCAGTTTGTGAAAAGAATTCAAAGTTTGAGTGCAAAACATGCAATCGTGAAATAGGACCCGAAAAAATTCATTTTCATAATAATGCCTTCACTCATAATAAACATTTGGTATTGAGAAGGAATAAAAATGAAAATTCTGGTAAATCTCCTACATTTCCAAATGAAAGCTCGAGAGCACATAATAAACCTATTAATTCGAATGCAAGCAAAAACAACTTCCAAAGCAAGTCTAGTGATTCATTAGCTCAACACAAAGCCAAAACTGAGCCTAAAGTTGTGAATGAGATTTCGAGATGCAAAATATGCAACAATTCATTTGAATCAATATCTTTGTCGGCACACCAACAACAATGCTTTAAGGTATCATTTAATTGAAAATAAAGCATCACTTACTGTAAACTTATACACACGAACAGATTTTTTACTAAAATGTTGAATATAGATAAAGAATCGGCAAATTTTTCACGATTAATCGCTATTTTTCGGAAACCAAAATTCTGCTGATTTCTGAGAGAATTTTTTCCTAAAACCGAAATATTAAAAAAAAATTGAAAAATTTGATGGATCAAAGATCAATTCAATCAAAAATGAAGAAAATATTATCCTTTGAAAACAGGTTGTATTTGATCAAGAAATTAGTGATTGAGGATATATTATAAAAATAAAATTACAAATATTTTAAAATCGAAATATTTATTTTGCATAGAAAATGAACTTTAATTATGAGTAAAACAGGTGAAGAATAGTGGAAAATGAACATTTCAAGTTCAAAAATTGAATTGAAGTTATTACAGATATTATATTTCTGTAAAGTTAGATTAAAAGCATAACTTTTACAGAAACTGGTTCTATAAACTTTTTAAAAGATATTAATTTCAATTATTTTTTCATTAGGCTAAAAAAGGTCAAAAAATGAAAAAAGATGCAAATGATACACAAGTTAATGAATCGATGAACAAAGATGGTTGTGATCCGGCGGGTTGGGAACACTTTAAGTCCCAATTAGTCCCGTGTTCACGATGTGGCCGCACTTTCTTTCCACACAGATTACCGATTCATGAAAAAAGCTGTAGAGGTATTGCTATAAAACAAACAACGAAAACAACAGTAAATACTGGTATGAAAGTGAATATTCCATCAAAATCTGTATTTCTTGACTGTACGACTTGTGGGAGAAAATACAGCACAACTTCATTGACAATACATGAACTAAAATGCAGAAATAATAACAGAAAATTGAGTACAGGTTAGGAAAGAATCAAAGTTAAAAATTGAGTTAATAATTGTTGTTTTCGAAGGAAAGTGTGACAATACAAATGAGATGAACAACGCGTGGGAACACTTCAAAACACAATTAGTGCCATGCAGTAAATGCAGCCGAAAATTTTTGGCCGACAGACTTGAAAAGCATGAACCCATTTGTAAAGCGATTCCCATTAATTATACAGAAAATCAAACCAATAAATAATTCAATTATGAACAAAAACTAAACTTTATTTTAATTAAAAATAAGATCTAAGTTTTAAGGCTTGTGCACTCATTTCTTCTTCGGTTTTGATTCTATATTTTGAAGAATGTTCTGCTTTGTCATGTTTTTGTAGTTCACTATAGAGTTGATCAATATTTCCACCAAAATCTGTTGGTTTTCGCGGCAATAGATGTATGTGCAAGTGTTCGATCGATTGTCCGGCATCGACACCATCTTGTATGGCGACCGTTGAGGCCAAAGCACAGAACTCTGTTTCTATTGCTTTTTGAACTCTTTGAACAGTTAAAAACAAATCTGTTATTTCATCTGAATCTAAATCTCTTAATCTTTTGGCTTCTCTTATCGGAGACACCAAAACATGTCCGTCCAGTACTGGTCTGTGATTTACGAATGCAATTGTCTTTTTAGTTCTATAGAAAACTTGTGCCGACTTTATTACTACTGTTGGACCGAAATTAAAAGATTGTCCACAATCTCCACAAAAGTTTTCATAATCTTTCGCAGGAATTATACTTCCGTACAATTGTGGCTTTCGATCGCTCCAAACGGGAAGCTTTTGTCGAACACTTTTGAGAAAATCGCGATCGATTTGAGCGACGGCTAAACCTATTTGATCACTACATTGACCAATAACTGAACCCCAGGGGTCGACAATCATTGAATGTCCATATGATGAACGCTTTTGATTATGTGCTCCGAACTGAGCGGCGGCCACAACATAGCATTGGGTTTCTATTGCTCGCGCTCTTAATAATGATTCCCAATGAGCTGAACCCGTCGGGACCGTAAACGATGACGGATACTAATCGTTCAAATAAATCAATTAATTCTTTAATCATATTAAACATTGCTTTTAAACTAAATTTCAAATCAACGAACACTTATTATATCAGAGCCTGACTTTGCGAGAGATATCGCGAACTCAGCGAATCTCAAGTCATAACAGATTCCGAGACCTATTTTTCCGGCGGGAGTTTCGACGGGTTTTACAACACGATCGCCAGGATTTGAAAACTCAGACTCAACGAGTCGGACAACTCCTGGAATTTCCAAATTAAATAAATGGACTTTTCTATAAACAGAAGCAATATTTCCATTATTATCGATAACAATATGAGCATTAAATGATTTTCCATTATCTGATTGGGAATTCTTTTCGTGAAGACCTCCTAATGATAGCCAAAGATTTAATTCTTTGGCTAAATTACGATATTTTGTAACAATGGGTCCATCAATGGGTTCACTGTTTGCAATTGTTTTCTGTTTTGAGTCACAAATCATGTCAAAACATTCGGGAAGAAATACAACTTTACAGCCTTGTAGTGACGCATCTCTTATTAGACTTTCAGCTATTTCGAAGTTTTGCTCTTTGTCTTCTTTTGATGTCAACTGTAAGACAGCTATTAATGTCTTATTCTTTTTATTGCTTTCTGACGACATCTTAACCGATAAATTTATATTTTTGTAAACGTTTCGTTCAATTAAATTTTCACTCTGTTTAGGCTTTTCTACTGATAATAATCTAATTAAATGTCGAATATTTTTAGATATCGAAAACCAAATCATGTGACTTTTCTATTTTAATCAACGATATAATGAATCAATTCATAAGCTGTTTAATAATTATTTATATTTCAGATTTTTATATCAACGAAGAAGTATTTGATTAAGAGATTTAATGTTTATTTTTAGTAAGAATAAAATTAAATGACATTAAGTCTAGGCTTACGTTATATCAAATTTTATGAATAAAACTTTGAAATCGAAAACGAATATCTATATAAACAATGTCTATACAATACTATGGACTATAAAAGCAAATTTAGGTCTTTTTATGAATAATTAGTGCATTAAATTGTCAATAATTAACAGATAAAATATTATTGATTTCTTTACACTCATTAAAATTTAATAACTAATAATTTTCGTTAGTTTTATACAACTTTTCGCACTAATAATCACAGGTTTTTATATCATTCATTCATCTATTCAATTAATGTTGAAATGAGACGAACTTTATGTCTAATCTTTAAATATCTGAAACGCCTTTTAAATTGTAAATAAAGATTCAATGTTTGGATTTGAGTTTTAGTGTATTTATGAGTTTAATTATTCAATTGTATGAATATTAAAATTATAAATTAATAAAATGTTCAAAAGGACTGATGAGTGAGATCTTATTTTTATTTTATTGATTAAAACTATAAACTTAATTTAATTTAATTTAATTGTTAAATGATTTTATGATAACATTTGTAAACTTTCCAAACGTTAAATTATTCAATAATTTGTTGAATATTTTTAATTTAAACATAACTTTCTATCAGTTATTGATTTTCATAAACTGATAAATAAATTGATTAAATTTTAAACAATAGTTTGTTGACTACAAATGAAACGTAATTTCAAAATAGATGTTAAATTTTTAGGCTTTAAGACTAAATAATGAAGCGATCGATAAATTTCTTGAGAAAAATTGTTTAATTTGAGAAATAATTTGAGAAATACTGTGAAAACTTCTGAAGTCTATTTTATTTTGAAAGAGTATTTAATATAGAATTAAAGTTTTGAACTTCAATACATAGTGAAGTGTCTGTTCTCTAAAGGGTTATACATTCTTACTCTTCAAATGTTTGGTTAAATGAGTTATTTATTATTCAAAACAAGTATTTTGGATACTATTCGCAAAAGTTGTTATTCTGTGAAAATCGGGTTTTAAGGGTTGGATAACCTCTAAAGCGGTTGAATGTCTCTAAAAGTGCGCAAATGTTGAGTTTAAACTTTTATAAATAATAGTTAAGATGATTCTCTGCCTTAAACATCGATCAAAATTGAAGCTATAATTGCATATTATTTGAAATTTTGTTTTTTTTTGATGTATGGGGTCATGAAGTCAGGGCTGCAAAAAATAAAAGTATTTCTTAAGATTGATGTTTTTCAAGTTCAAAGAATAGGTCATTGAATTGAGGTCTGTAAGGGTTTAGGTTTTGAGTGTGAACTCAATAATTCGGTCAATACTTTTGAATTTGAAATTATTCGTTGAAAATATTTACAGAAATTAATTATAAGACTTGATTGTAAATTATTATTTGTTATGAATTTGTTTTAAATTATGATTTAAACTATGATTTAAACTATGATTTAAACTATGATTTAGACTATGATTTAGACTATGATTTAGACTATGATTTAGACTATGATTTAAATTATCATTTAAACTATAGATTAAATGAAGCCATTGTTTTGATCAATGGATTGGATTCATCAAAGTTTCCGAAATTCCTTTCGCGAATTGTTGACAAAATTGATCAAAAAGAGGCCCAAATTTTCTCAGATGATGAAGAAAACAAACTTAAAACTATATTTTCTATCGATGACACTCAAAAAATTAAACTGATTATAAAAACTATAAGTGAATTACTTTATGAAATAATTTATAATTTAATGAAACCAAAAACTGTCGCAAAAGAATTGAGTGAATTAGGTTTGGAAAGTGATAAAGTGATAGCTTTTGCAGAAATTTGGAATAATAATGCATCGAAAATAATTGAAAATTTAAAAGAGAAGTCGTTTACTATGGCTCCGATCGAACTCTCAGATATCAATTGGAAACTTAAAATACTAACAAACCAGAGCTGTCAAAGTCAACAAAAAGTCCTGACATCACAACTCGATCTCTCTCTTAAAACTCAAACTAAATCTGTTCGAAATATTTCATTGGATTTCAGTCACGAACAGTTATCACAACTCTATCAAAATCTGGAAACAATTCAAACACAGATCGATATTCTTCAAAAATAATACAATATATTGCATGTCATGTCATATATTTCTAAATAAATCTTTTGTATATTTAATTTGAAATAAAATCAAACAAAATTCCATTCCATCTAAAATTCTTTAATGCCGTTGACTTTATAAGAGTTCATAAAACCAACAAAAGAAGTATTTAATTCTCAAACTTATACAATGAAAACAAAAAAAAACAATTGAAAAATGAAAGGGCGGTAAAGATATGATTCTTAAAACATAATTTTATAAATATATAAATTAGGATTTTTCGCATAAGTAGTGAAAAGGTTTACACAAAAAAATGAGAAAAAATGTAATAATTTATATATTTCGTGAGCCTTATAATGGATTTCTTCCTGAAATTGATGGAGTTATTTTCTAATGAAAAGATAGTTAGGATTGAAATATAAATATAACTGAAGGGCATGAATCATAAGCACTTCTCGTCAAAAAACATGATTCAAGAAATAGAAAGTAGTCCTGTAGTCCTCACCCAAACCGGTGAGTTTACTAACCTTTACAATTCTTGGAGAACATTTGCCCTTAAACTTCATCGATCTATAGAAAAGCGAGTTCAGAGGTGGGCACAGAAAAATAATCGCTCTTTTAAGTTCATTAAATTAAAACTTTCTCTTTATAAATATTACAATACATTCTGTTCAACCCATTACTTCTCTCTCCTTTCACTCGATTAACATCAGTTGTTTCGATCTCCTTAAAAAACGTTTGAAGAGTTGTAAAATGTTTAGTAATATAAGTCCAATATTGCTTCTCATTAGTTATTTCTATGTATTTTCTCTCGGATGTCCTCAACATGAAGTCGAAGGCAAAACAGATAATGTTAATTCTGGTAAGTCATACACTCATCTATAGTCATAACTGAACTTTATTCATATTATCACAAAAACTAGTTTACGATCTTAGCGGTCAGTTTTGATAATCAAATTGCAGTCAACTCAAAGTCAGTTATCTCAATATATTATATTTGAGGTATGGTTTTCTATCTCGAACTTGATTTTCATTAGTTTTTTTATAGTTGATACTAAATTTCAGAAAATCAAAATGTTTTTCATGTTAAGAAATAATTAAACCTGAATTCTTTCTTTGAAAAATCAATATTCCATCATTTTTCGCTTATTTTATTTGAATAATTCTCATTGAAGATGAAAAATAACCCATAAATTATATATAATTAGCCTTTTTTTGTTAACATACTTTTTCAAAAATATTGCTCGTATGTTAATTATTTGTAAAACTAATTTCAACGCAAATTTATTCAGATCTTTTCATCGGAAATCAAGACTCAATCGAAACTTCTGTCTTAATAGAGGTATTTCGAGACCAAAATCTATAATAGTTTCTTGAAAACTGCGAAACACATCTTTATAAATTAGAAAATCCTTCTATAATGAACATGAGATTTAAAAAGTCGGAACTTTTAGAAACTATTAGTTATAAAGTTTTTAGAAACTTAAATTCTTTGAAAGCAATTAATATTTTTTGTTAATGAAAAAAATCAATGTCTTCTCATTTAAATTCCTTGATTGAGATCAAATTAAATGAATATTGAATTATTTGACAAACCCTTTGATCTTTCAAAACAATATTATGTGTGTAATATTCCGAAAGCAATTTATTTTGCTTTACTGTGTACTTATTGATTGTGTCGACACATTCTTAATATTAAATATGATTCTAAAACTATAAATAAAGTGTTGTTCTTAATAATTCAGAATCGAATGACATGAAAATGCTATGTTATTATGGGAGTTGGTCAGTATACCGTCCCGGTAATGGAAAATTTCCCGTCGAAGAAATAGACCCATTTCTATGCAGGTAAAAAACTTGTCAAATGTTTCGAACTATTTGAATAAATAAACTAATCATCCTTTTCATTCAATTGAATAGCCATTTGATCTATGCATTCGCTGGTTTGGGACACGACAATAGAATTAGAGCCTTAGATCCTTACAATGATTTGAAGGAAAATTATGGAAAGGGAGCTTTCATGAAGTTTAATTCGCTTAAAAATATTAATAAAAACTTAAAAACTCTTATTGCAATCGGAGGTTGGAATGAAGGTTCGATCAAATACTCGAATATGGTCGCAAATCCAGAATCTCGAAAAGTTTTTGTTGATAGTGTTGTTGATTTTATTGACAAATATGATTTTGATGGTCTCGATCTTGATTGGGGTAATGAACTAATATTATTTAATATAATTTAGAGTTTTATCGTTTAGATTGTCGAAAATTTCGTTTTCAATATAAGCCAATGAAAAAACTTATAAATTTAAATATATTGACAGAATATCCGGCTTCGAGAGGGGGTAAACCTGAAGACAAACAGAACTTTATAGCACTTCTCAGAGAATTGAAACAAGCTCTTAGTCCTCGCGGATACTTATTAACAGCCGCTGTATCAGCAGGAAAATGGTTTATTGATCCAGCTTATGATATACCACAAGTTTCTGAGTAAGTATTGGAAAAAATTTAACCTTTGAAATACTAAACCAAAAAATTTGATTTTAGATATCTTGATTTAATTAATATAATGTGTTATGACTATCACGGAGGTTGGGATAACAGAACAGGTGAGACTTCGTTCTAATTTAACACATTTTAATTCAAATTATAAACAACTTTAAAAAATAATTTATATCCTCAACAAAAATCTAAGTCTCCAATGAAGGGAACTTTGTATTAGTTATCTTTATACTAATGATACTAAATCTTAGTTATTATAAGTTTATAAAAAAATTGATTTAAAATGAGATATTATTTGTCATTTATCATTATTATAGGACATAACTCTCCACTATATGCTCGTCCGGATGAAGTGGACAACGATAGGATATCTAATGTGGTCAGTATTTTAAGAATAATAAAATAATCCATTGGAGAAATTGAATCGAAAAACTGGTTCTGAATACGAAATGATTACGAAAATCATTAAAAAAATATCGAATAGCAAATTATTCGAACCATTTCTATTTTTTCAATGATTTGATTGATAAATGTTTGATTTGTTCAAATAATTACAGAACTATTCAATAAACTATTGGATCTCAAAGGGAGCGCCAAAAAAAAAAATAATATTAGGAATGGGAACATATGGCCGATCTTTCACTTTGCAAAAGGCAGAAGATAATGGATTTGGAGCCAATGCAAAACCAGGACAAGCGGGACCCTATACTAGAGAAGCCGGTTCTCTGGGATATAATGAGGTTAAATAATTAACTAATAAAACAACAAATCACTTATTTATCTTTCGATTTTCAATTAGATTTGCGAAATGAGACTCAATAACAATCAGTGGACAGAAGTGAGAGATCCCTATCATTTGGCTCCGTATGCATATAGAGACAGACAATGGGTTGGATTCGATGATGTTGAGAGCATAACTATTAAAGCACAATACATAAAAGCAATGCAATTGGCGGGCGGTATGATTTGGTCGGTAGAAACCGATGATTTCAGAGGAAAATGTGGAGAAAAGTATCCTCTTTTGAATGCTATCAATAAAGTTTTCAGAAGTGATAGCGTTGTAATGCCTCTGCCTTTACCCACACCTTCCGAACCAGATGTTGTCAAACCATCGACACCTTCTTTAACGCCCACTACAAAACCATGGGTTTGGGCCAAACCTTCCTCCAAACCTTCCTCCAAACCCTCCTCCAAACCCTCCTCCAAACCTTCCTCCACAGCTTCACCTTCAACATCTTCTTCAACATCTTCTTCAACATCTTCTTCAACATCATCTCCAAGTTCTGTGATTTGGTCGACTTCCACGACAACCCCATCTTCTTCTTCATCCTCTACGTGGTGGACACAGTCTTCTTCTTCCTCATCTACGTGGTGGCCAAAGCCATCTTCTTCATCCGTTACGTGGTGGCCAAAGCCATCTTCTTCTTCATCCACTACGTGGTGGCCACAGTCATCTTCGAGTTCAGTCATTTGGTGGTCATCAACAGCTCCATCTTCATCAAAAAGCAGTTCATGGCCGTGGGCGGCAACACATCCAACACCAAGCAGTAGCTCTACTGATGGCAGACCAGAACCAATGACATCGACCTCAACTACAACCACTACTTCATCTACAACTGCTGCTAATTCTGTGGAAACATCTGAAGGACAGGACCCTAAAAAGTTTGTTTGTAAGAGTTCTGGCCTTTTCAGAAACCCAAACGATTGCCAGAAATTTTACAGATGTGTCCCGACTTCGGAAGAAAATATTTATTCTCTATACGACTACTCGTGTCCCTCCAATACTGTCTTCAACGAAGATAAAAATCATTGCGATTGGGAATATAATGTCCAGAAATGTAGAGGAAGTCAAAGGGGAGGAACTCTTTCCAAACATTTATACAGAAATGTCAACTTTTTTAGGAATGTTTAAAAATTAGACTTTTATTTAATTTATTACAACAAATTGTAGCGAAACAATTTGGCGATTATTTGTATTAGTTTTCAATTAAAAAACAAAGTGATTTTACTAATAGTAATAAAACCAATCTTTATAACCTATAAACTTATTTATTATTATTTTCATAAATCATGTCTCGAATAAAACTCTAGATTGAAAAATGAAAATTTTCTCTTATTCTTAAGTCTATCAAATCTTTCAAAAATTAATTCCATATCTAAACTACAGGACAGTTTCAATTCGAATCACACTCTAACCAAACCTTAGGATTTATGACTCAATCGACAATCCATTGTTTATAGGGGACGACAAAAAGGTATTTTAATGAATTCCAGCTCTTTTTGAAAGAGTTCTGATTCGGGCGAAATTCAATTTTGTAGGTCTTCTACCCTTAAGACCTTCATATCCTTTGAATCAGTCGATGGTAATGAGTGCGCCGCTATCTTATCAAACCTGAGATCATTGCCGAACATATGTTTTGATGTTATAGACATCCTGTTCATTATGTCTTTTCTCTTATGGTTGGAATACAAGTTAGATTTCTATCTTCCAGTTCAGGATCTGAAAGATTTTTCTTAATGAGTAGAAATTTAAATTTTTAAAATAGAGAATAATTATTGGCCATAAATGATAGAATTTATGTCCTTTACTTCAAGCACGACTTCATGTATAGTCAAACTAATCAACTTTTTCATAAATACTTTATTTTTATTTCCTATAAAATATGATATTATAGATCATTATATCATATAAAATATTAGTTAAAGATTCGAACAATTAATTTAATTATAATTAAAAATCAATAAATATTCAATTTTTTGAATCAATAGTAAATAAAAGGAATAATTATTACTGTATAAGACTTTAGTAATAACTGAATAATTGAATAAAACTAGTGGTAAAATATGAAGAATAAGAAAACAAATGTAATTGTATTAAATTGGTTGAAAATTTGGCACATATTTAAAAATGTGAATAACTTATAATTTCAAGAATTTATTTAAATTAATATATTTAGCCAATTGTTGAACAGACCCTAAACTGGTTAACTTCGTTCCCAAACACATCTCATATTGTAATGAATTTAAAGATTGGTCACAATGAATGTCATGATAAATATGAACCAATTGGTGATCAACACTTCTAAATATAGTGAGATTGGTCTGAATAATTCTATCATAAAGGTTAACGTCTTCCATTCCCCATCCATGTATCGATACATTAAAACCTCCAACAGATTGAAGATCACTATTATATAGTGAGACAATACCGAAACCAAATTGTCTCCAATAGCCTCTGCTCTCGAATATATCCAAACTATTAAAATTCTTATACGGTATAAATTGAGTGCTATATTGACTGAAAACAATAGGAAAGTATATTTGTGTCCTTTGAATAGTATTGAGTCGAACTCTATTTATCACTTCATCTGTAAAATGCATGTCAACGTCCAGAAAGAGAAGTAAAGCATTCTTTGGGAACAGTGAAGACCCCCTTTGAAGAGCAGCCGAACCTTTCAATCAAATAAATAGATATCTTATGTCCCAATATTATGTTAAATTTAATTTAATATTGACTTACGTGAGAAAAATCCCGAAAGTTCTGCTACTTTTAATGATATTCCAGATTTTTTAACATCATTAAGAATAGCTTTTGACTGATTCAAGTGTTGCACACTTTGAGCCGCGTCTGGAAAGAGAACAACCGCTAAACTGATGTATTTGTCAGCGAATTGAACTTCTTTGAAATTCTCAACAAAACGAATGAATGCTTCAGTTCTTCCGGAAAGCGGAACAATAATGTTGACCATTTCATTAGTATTTAAATTATTGACTTCTTTTATCTCTAACTTAGAAAATGTTTGAACAGTATATGCGTGACGACGGACTGGAATTGTCATTTTGCGACCTCTGTATCGCTTATAAACCATTAACAAATCGAGAATAAATTCGGCCCCAATTAATGGGTCGACTCTTATGTAACCGTAATATAAATTCTTGAATTCCATTGTTCTTCCTCTTTGTTTAGAATGTTTGTTAATTATTGACATTATATTCTGAATATTATTATCAATTGATTGTGAAATATGACTTTCGACATGTCGTTTAGGATTAACATTAGTTGAAGAATAAATATTATGAGAAATAAAATCCCACGGAATTTGTGAATCTCTGTTTGAAATTGAATCAAAACTTATCGATTGTCCCAATATTTTCGAATAGTTATAATGAATTTCATTGAGATTCAAATTTAATGATTGAATGTTTTGATTCGAAATATTAAGAAATTGACTCATTTCTGATAAAATACGATATAATTGAATCAATTTATGCCTAACTTTTTGGTGTTCATGATTTTTGAAATATAAATGAAGTTTTTTCATAATTGCGGGAGACTTAATAGGATGTATTGTTATCGCTGTATAAAGCTCTTTGGCTCGAATGAGACCTTCTTTATAAGCGATTTCTGCAGTTGAGTTATGATGAAAGATATGTTGCATATCATAACTCCACGTACACGGAATTCCAACCGACCGACGGACACATCGACCGATCTCTACGTCTTCATGCGTTGAATACAAATGCTTCAGACAGTATTTAATAT
This sequence comes from Camisia spinifer, assembly GCA_034694065.1. Lineage (NCBI taxonomy): Eukaryota > Metazoa > Arthropoda > Arachnida > Sarcoptiformes > Camisiidae > Camisia > Camisia spinifer. Next base: position 19,910 of record JAQFXV010000199.1, read on the forward strand.
TATTAGCAAATAATTTAAGAGTCATTCTACTCATTATAACCCCCGGCCCTCCCATACAAAAGTTCTCATCAGATTCAAGACTCAATTGTCCGAATTCTTCTTTATTACCCACTCCGGCCTGACCTATAAATTGTGGTTTACTTGAGTTTATCAAACGAAGAAATTGTTCCAATTTATTAGTATTTATATAGACGTCATCATCAGCTCTCATAAAGTATTCAAACTTATCAATAAAGTGATCGCTCATAAACTTCAACATCAAAAATGATTTCTTCTGTGGCGGATACGAGTCATCCACTGTTGGAAGCGATACAAGTGGTAAACCGTATTCTGATCTGAATAATCATTATTCAAAACTATATCAAACTTTAATTCGTTTATAATTCAAATTTTTGTAAACTTTTCAAATTGAATGAAAAGTTTTTTCAATTAATTTAATGATCAATGAAAAGAATTAATGAATACCTCGAAGAAGAACTTGAGAAGAATATAACTTTTCCATTAAGAGTTTGAGCCCAAGTATTATAAATAGAAAGAGCTCTCGAATCGAGATATTTTTGAGCAGTCATTACACCGATTAATAACAGATTCTTTTCTTCATTTTGTTTACTAATAGTTTCTATTAAATCATCTAAAATAGCATTTTTATCGTCAAACTCTTCGTTATTATAATTATTAATGGACTTAAACGGACAAAAAGTACTTTCTTTCCATTGATAACGAAATGTACGGAATTGTGAGGAAAGAGCGAAACCGATCACAAGTCCGGCCAATAAATGAATTAAATTCGATGATAAATATTTTGAATAACGTTTTAAACCATTCATTTCGATGATTATTATTATTTATATTCTTTTATTTTACATTTTTATGTTTATATTATTTATAATTTAACTAAAAATAAGTTTGTGTTGAATTCAAGACATATTAACAACTCATTTATCGTTTGTTTAGTTTTATAACCGATTCTTTGTATACAATATTCTTATAAAACTTTTTTTGTTATTTGTTTTGAAGAGTTTCCAAAAATTCATTTTTTTCTATTGAAATAAATAAAGTCTTATTAAATAAAATCTTATTTTATGTTAATATTAATAATGAATTGAGTTTTTCGATTTTTTTGTATTGAAATTCTGATAATTATTTCTTTTAAAAGTTATTCTTAGTTATCATTCAATGTAAATAAAATTTGATATTAGTTTAAAAATAAAGTTTTTCTGAAGAGTTTTAGTTGCAAATCAATGATATCAATAAAGTTTGTTATCATTTAGTGCTTAATTTTGAAGTGTTTTTATAAGAACATAATTGAGAGCAATTCTTTGCAACTCATGCGCACTCATATTCTTTATATTGAAATGAGTAGGCATTCAATGCATTCAACGAATTGACTTTTGACTTATCAATACTTTTATGTCAACATCTGTTGAAATTCTGATTATTTGATAATAAATTAAGAATAAGATCTCAATTAATCATCAATTAATTGTTGTTTTATTTAATACTAATTAATAAAATTATTGATTAATTAGTTTGTAATATTGAATATTTGTGTTGATCGTTAAAGTGAAATAGAATTGAAGTATTTATTGACACAATTTGTGAGTTATGTCTGGTTTTGGAGACGCCAACCCTTTTGGCGATCCGTTTTCGGTAATTATTATTAATATTTATCGATTAAAAACACTTTTAATTATAATAAATGTAACTTTAAATCAATATTTGTGTTATTTAATAATAATTTGATAAATTTGAATAATTAATGATTAAAAGATGAATAAATGAATTGATGTATAAATAGATTTATTAATAATAACTTAAGCTTAATATCTATTGAAAGGATCCGTCTATAACTCAGGCAACAAATAGACCACTAATTAATGGCGATTCAGGTCTTGAAGACTATAATCCATTCGCAAATCAAACGACTAAACCATCGAATGTATGTGTTATCGAATATTTATTGAATAATTTTTATTATGATAATGAAAACTAATGATTATGAGTCACAGTCAATAAGGGGTGCATCGAATGGGTCACAAATTAGTGCTGAGCCCGCAGTTATAAATACGTCACAATTTGTGCCATCAAATAATAGGACAACTGCTCCGCCGGCTTATAGTCAATCTGCAGCTCAAACCATAACTTCAGATGAACTTCAAAGAAGACAAGAAGAGTTGGAACGAAAAGCAGCAGAATTAGCGGCTCGTGAAGAAGCGCTTCGAAATGCTCCCTATATTACCAAAGAAAACAATTGGCCGCCGCTTCCAAACATATGTCCCTGTAATCCATGTTTCTATCAAGACATTAATGTCGAAATTCCAGTCGAATTTCAGAAAATAGTTCGTCTCGTTTATTATCTCTGGATGTGTAAGATATTAATCATTCAAACTGTTATCAATTTGTTTGTTAATTTATTTTTGATTAATTAAGACTATGTCGTCGTCCTATTCGTTAATTTATTGGGAGGAATGTCTGCTTGGATTGAAGGCATTCAAGACGGCGGAGGAATATTTGCCTTTTCTTTAGTGGCTTTGTTTATATTCACGCCGTTATCATTCGTTTGTTGGTTTCGTCCTCTCTATAAAGCTTTCAGGTTTTATTTTATTTACTCTATTAATCATTTATTGTTTAATTATTACTTAAATTTTTGTATTTTGTTGTTATAGAAATGACAGTTCTTTTAATTTTATGGTATTTTTCTTCGTGTTTTTTTGTCAATTGGTTTTTGCGATTATTTGGGCGATTGGTATACCAGGCATGGGATCAGTGTATGTATTATTATTACCATTAATAGCAATCAAATAGTTTCACTTTATTTTTAAATGTTTGCTATTCTTTATATCAAATTATTCTAAACCTCTTTCTAACAAAATTCTGAACAACTAATACTTGAATTTCAGTGGAATCTTAAAAGGATTATTAATTTTATCGAATGAAAAGAAAAATAATAATTATATAGACTATGCTATCGGTATTTCTTTCATTTTAATCGGAATTCTTTGGGCACTCTTTGATTTCACTTCATTTTATGTCTTAAAGAAGGTATTCTATAGTTTTAAATGAATAATAAATACTGTACGACCAGAAAGGAGTACTCAAATAGTGGGGCATTATTTGCATCTTTCCCTTCTTTTCTTTCATTAATTTGAAATTTTGAAAAATTAATTATCTATTTATTTAATAGTAATTATGTTTAAATTTTTAAAAAGAATTATTATTTTATTTTGATTTACCAGTGGATTAATAATGGCTATTAAGTCGTGTAGTGGTAATCATTCTGTATTCTTCAGTATATTTATATTTTTGTGCGCAATAGTTATCGGATCGTATGCTTTGGCCTCCTTTTTGGTCTTAGTTAAGGTAGTTTTGAATTGTAGTGCAAATTAATTGATTAATAATTGATTAAAGAATGGAATAATAAATGAATGTATGTATAGGTTCACAGCATATATCGAAGTACAGGTGCGAGTATAGAGAAAGCACAGGCAGAGTTCACTCAGGGAGTGCTTCGTAATGAACACGTACAACACGCGGCCTCTGCGGCTGCGGCCGGCGCTGCCCGACAGGCAATGAGTCAAACATTTGGATCAAATAATAACTCCAATGGAACGGGTTTAAGATATTAAATATTTATACCATTAAATGAGGTGATAATTAATATAAGCTGTAATTGAACTCTAGATTAAGAATATTTTACTTAAATTTTAGATTTAAATCAAGTTTCAAACATTCCCGTTATATAATTGAAAACTTGTGGGAATTTATCATTTTATATGTGAATACTATAATTATATTCAACTTTATTTGATTAACGATTAAATATAAATGTTTAATATTTTATGTTTTATTTTAAGTTTAATCTCACGCTATTTCACAAATAAATTTTAATTTAATTGATAAATGTATTTGAATTATAAGTTAGACAAATATTTGTTCAGCGAATCGCTATTGGATACAAAACTGATAAAAACTCTTATCGAATACAAATGATAAGAATATTAATATATATGACATTGTCGTTGACTCATGTTTTTATGCTTTTGTTGGAAATAATTCAATAAATATTAAGGAAGTTATAACAAGTTATCAATTTTATGTCAAAAGCTTATTGCATAACAATTTTATTGCATTATTTATATAAACGGCTACTTTTGATACATATTTTTTATGCTTTAAGCGAAGGCCTAATCATATCTTTTTTTAGAAGTTTTATTAGAAATAGAATTAACATTTAGAAGAGATAATGGTTTTTGACAGCAATTAAATGACAATATATTGTGAGGTTCATTATTTTGATGGTTTTGTTTCGATTTTGAATCAGAAATAATAGAACTGCTGTCGGGAAGAAGTAATCCAAATATAACACTAGATGTTCGACCAATTTTTGCTATATTTGTTTGAATGTGAGGAAAAAATACGTGTAAATCAAACGGATCTATAAAAGCTTCAAACTTTTGAAGTGATTCTTGAATTTGAAGCATTTCGTTGTGTTTTATATTTTGATCTCTAGTCGTCCCCAAAAATTGTTTGAAAAATAGGAGATCGAAATAAAATTGTAATGCAATCGTTTGCTTAATGTTTTGCGGATATTCACAACTGAGAAGCGAATCATAAGCGTTGCCATAGATTCGAATCAATTCTTTGGTTAGAGTCGAGAGAATGTTTATGGCGACAGTTCGGGGAAGTGTATGTCCGGTCACTCGATTCGCTTCAGAACATATGTCACTCAAATTGTTGTGAAGAAAAGATGAGATCTGAAGCGGAACTTCAATCACAGAAATTACAACTTTTCCTTCTTCTGATTCTTCTTTTGTTTGAATCTTATCCCAAACGAATGTATTACTAATAAAGTTATTCAAAGTCGTCAATGAATTACAACTAATAGATGCAAATAATTCAATAATAATTCTATCGAACCATTTCTGGTATGAATTATAGGAAAACGATAATAACATATCTTTTGCTTTAGGCCATGAATACTGTTTCAAATCGGAAGAGCTTTCAAAACAAAGAGCCAAATGAGGACACGATTGTGTGATTTGACGCAAAAATTGAGCAGAAAATAGTGTAACTGTTTCGCTATCAGTCGAAGCATTGATCGAATCTAAGAAATCTTTCAATTCTTTAACCATTTCCTGACAGGCATTCACTAATTGTGTTTCGATATCATCTAAATTTTGTTTTTTAATCAATTGAAAGCTATTATCTTTGATCGTTTTGATGTCATTCAACAGAAATTTGAGCGAATCATCAAAATCAGAACAAAACTTGTTAATCAACGAAATTTGTGCGAACGCTTTCTTCGATAAACTCAATGAATTGCTTTCTGATTCATCCCAAATAAAATTAATGACTTCCAGATCATTAACATTCAGATTATTGTTATTTATTATAGACTTTTGAATGCTATCTTTCAATGAAATGAGCGAATCGTTGATCTTTTCACTAATAATTGATGTAATTCTTGATATAATATATTCCATAACGAATTCTTCCCAAATCGGCAAATAAATTGCCATCAATTCTTCGCAATATTCTTCCCAATCAACTAATTTTTGACTTTGTTTAAGAGATTTATCGATTTCTGTCAAAACAGTGCAGATATAGTTCGCAGAATCAATACTTTCCAACATTTGCTTCAAAAGTGGTTTAATTAGACCTTTAATAGAATTGATCCAAACCTTGGTTTCAGTTTTAATAATTTCCGAATCGATGACATCAATAGATGTTTTATTCATAATCTTAAAGTCAGTTATTCCTGATTTCAAATTTTGGGTCAAAACTCGTTCACTAATTATCGGTGAATCAAAACTAAGTTTAGAAATTCGTTCATATCTTTGTTGTAAAAGTGTTTTAAACTTAACTCCACTGCTATTGAAAAATACTGAATGAATACATTTGATTGTATTGAATAATATATTAATAAAAGAGTTTAAACTTTGTTTAAGATCATCATTTGATTCAACAAAACATTCATTTATATCACTTTTTCTTTTCTCTAAAAACATATCGAAAACTTGTTTTGCAGACAAGTCTTGCAATAAAATTAAACAACAAAAAGTGTCCGCATTTATAGATTCGTCGTAATTATCAATGAGTGAACTCTTTTTATTAAAATTCCAGCATTTTTTGACAATAATATCATTGAATCTATTGATTGCAGATTCGTATTGTCTGAATAGTTGTGAGCTTTCATTCGGAAAATTTAATTTTCTTAAGAGAGAACACAAATGCTTTCCATAAAAGTAATTATAAGTCGCAAACAATAGATCATTATTTTCAAGAGAAGACCAAATCTGTAAAGATTTGAAATAAGTGTTAAACTTATAGATAATAATAAGTTATCAAATGTAAGACAACTCACATCTAAAGGTATGTTAACTATTATTTTCATAATGAGACCAATTTTGTAATCATTTATATTAAGATTTGAAGAGTTTTCCAGAGAATTACTATTTTTTTCATTAATTTTATGATAAGATTCTTTGCTTTTAGTTAATAAACGTTTTGTTTGTTGTCTTTTCTCTAATGAAAGCAATGATTTGAGAACATTATCGACACTAATGTTCATCTCTTTTATAGTATCCGCGGCTTCGATGAGATCACCATATCTTTCACTAATATATATATCATATCAATTGTTTTAATCATTATTATTAATAAATAATAGTATTTAAATATAAATAAATACCCGACGAGTTCTTTTAATTCTTCTTTTTTACGTTCGATATCATTCTTCAGCTTTTTCTGAATGTCTAAAATTTCATTAATTGTAAAGTTTTCGAGTAAATGATCCACATTTGTAGTCATCGTTTGAATTATATATTGTATAAAACAATTCAATACTTTTTCAATCAATTAATATTTATAAATGTTTTTATAATTTGTCTGAAATTATTGTTTACATTAAATTCAAGACAAATGCCAACAATTCATTTGCAAACCTATTGTACGAAATCTGAGACTTTAATACAATATTGAGTGGGATTTACAAAAATTAGTTCAACTTTCGATTACTTAAACTTTCAAAAGTCTATTTTAATTATTTAAAAATATAAAATCAATATTTTATTTGAAAATTCATGCATTTTTACATTAAATAATTATTTTCAAAACAAATTGAATGAAATATGAAATAAATAACTGAAATAATAATTAGCTATTAATATAACGATTTGAACACTTGTACTCTTTTATATAACTCGAACCAAACTCTAAATAATCACTTTTGGTGATGAATTTGTCAGAGAATGTGTCGGAACAGTCGCGCTGTCCTTTCCAGCTATCAATGGAGACATTTTCTATTGAAGATGAAAAGAAATAGAACTTATTTAATAAGAATAATCGCGTATTAAGTTATGAATGATGTCTTACGAGCGATTTTGACATTAAGTGGAGCTTTAAAAGGTCTGATAGAAGTGACATCAGTTTCTATTCTATTGATGAGACCATTAATATGAGCACAACCGCCAGTTATGAATATTGTCTGTAAATCAAATGTTTGATATAATATATGCTAAAATGAGTGCAAACATAATACAGACTTCACTGATTTGTGGATTATCTAGTTTTTTGATAACATTTTCAATGGCTTCACTGATACCGCACTGTTGGTAATTAATGAGAGCGTTCGGCGAAAAAAGCAATTCTGGGACTCGAATCAGTTCAGGCCCTAATTCTAAGATATTATCTGCGATTCCGTGTCTTTTCAATCGTTTAGTTTCGAGTTCATATTCACGCAAAAGTTCATTTAGAATCCAAGCGTTTTCACCAATTTTAATGGCTCTCAATTGCCTGATATATGAATTCCATTTCGATTCATCATAATTATTATGTTTTTGCCATTCCTTTATTTCATCAATAACTGTATCTTCAGGTTCTAGTTTAGGGTTGAGTTGAGTTTTAATGATTTTGATTTCATTATTCATTTCATTTAATTTCGCTCTCAATTCATTCAAATTTTTAACGCCAGCGTTTTGATAGGCTCTCTATTTATGTATTATATCAATAATTATTATAAAATAGTTGAACAAACTTTAAAAACTAATTTTATTGTTTTAATTGTATAATTACCGAAACCAAAGCCGGATCCGCTAACTCTTCATCTTCGACGAGTTCTTGCAATGTTTTGAGCTTTTTTCTACATTCCTCTAACTCTATGAGCTTAAGAAAAGTAGTTTTCATTCAATAACTTATAATTATTCAAAAGCGTTCTCAAAATATGAATACCTGTTTTTCTCTCTTTTTCATCAAATTATTTTCCACTTTTGCGAGTAATCGCTGAGTCCTTACAGTGAAGTTTTCACTAATTAAATGTTGCGTTTGATTTGTTGTGTTATAATTGGATGCTTTAAATTGTTTAATATTTAGTTCATAATAGTCTTCTTGAGCCCATTTTGAACTCTCAAAATCGTAATTAGAAGAGAAATTACATAAATTATGAACAATACGTTCACATTTAGTAAAAGTAAATTCTTGAGTATGTTTTGGATATTTTAATTGCATTAATCGTTGTAAATATAGTGTTAGGTTAAGTCCTCCCAAATTGATTCGTGTCGAGGCTTCAGAACATAGCTTACCATCAATTATAGGCATTATATGACAGGTATAATGACCTAAAGATACGACTAAACAATTTTGAATGTCTGGATAATTATGATATAAACTGAACAATGAATCGATGCCTAACATAAGTGATGGGATTCGATAGCATTCAAATAGTAATTCTTGAAGATTACTTCGCGACCAAATTGGGACACAAAGAGCTTCATTGATAACAATCGGATGTTCGACAGAATTGGAATCGATTCCCAAATGAGTGAACACATAATCAAATATGATTTCCTGGACATCGAATTGTGTGATAACATTGCTATCAAAGGGTGATCTCAATAATACATTTTCCAAATTTTTCATATCATTTCCCACTAAAATCTCTGAATCTTTTTTTCCTCTTTGTTTTGATATTAAATTTCTGAAAACTAATTGAGGCGTTGAATGACATCCAAATCCGACTCTGCACTGAAATGCGCCGTTTTCTGTATTTATATTAATATTAAGTTAATATCATTTTAATTGTTTTTAATAATAAGTAATTACCTATAATTATGGGAATCGATGACTCTCTATAACAATTGTAATCAATTATTTTGTCCGATATTATTATCTGGTCTTTTAAACACTCCATTCATTCAATCCATTTTCAATTCAATTCAATTTAATAGTAATATTAATTTAGTCTGACTTTAAGCCGAAAAATAAATTATAGCAAACGTTACGTTATTTATACAATAATAAAGTTATTATATGAAGCCTTTGACGCAAGAAGAATATAAACGCCAACTCAAAAGTAGACCCTTTTTATTCAAACAATTCGAATAAAAAGGGTCTACTTTTGAGTTGGCGTTTATATTCTTCTTGCGTCAAAGGCTTCATATATAAAATTGAATGAATGAATATCTCAAAGTCTGCTCTTCTCTTATTAACAACAGATGGATGTAAAGAAAAGTTACTGCTATCAAAACTTTTGATTCTTTTGTCAATAAGTTTAATGAAACTTTTCGGGACAGCACTTCTTTATCAAATCAAATATTTTTAAATTTAACAAATTTTAAGCTTTTCTAATTATTTTTAAAATTTTTGTTTCTATTTTATTTGTTCTCATCTTTAGATGAAGTCTTCATATTATTTTGAGATAATTTTGTTGTATTTGAAAGGATTTATTGGTATAAATAGTAAAAGAGTAAAAGAGTGTAAATTAAAAGAATAAAACGAAAGTTATAGTGATTTTAAGACAAACCTAGTTTTCCACTACTTATTAACTCGATTTTGAATGTATTAGAATTTTGTCACAATTTATTAAGTTTTAAAGAAAGAATAATTTTATTTTTACATTAAATTTTATTAAATAATATTAATTGAGTAAATATTAAAAACTTTGAGCTTTGAATGTTATGATAAATAAATAATTGAGTAAAAAATCATAAGATTTAAAGATAACTTATTTTAAATAGAAATAAATGATCGATAACTCAAACATTTTGGCATTCATTCAAAGCTTTTTCCAACTTTTGTCGTACGAGTTGTACTCTCT
>JAQFXV010000200.1:0-29934 GCA_034694065.1 Camisia spinifer
AATGAATTATGAATAAACTTCTAAAGGTCTAAAAATTCGTTAAAGGATTTATTGAATTTTGAATCAACGAATAAAAACAGGTGAACATTTCGCAGGAACTCATTGATATATATTCTATTTTTCATTACTTGTAAAATTGAACGAATGCTACTTAAACTCCAATAGAAACTCATGTCTGCAGAGTTACAATTTAGTTCGTCTCTCGAGTCTTGTATTACATTTGAAAAGCATTTTTATAGCCTTTTATTCCAAAAAGATTATTAATAAACTTATAATCACTTCGGGAATTGCTTTAAGAAAGTAATTCAGAACAAAACAAAAGATTAAGATTGAAAATATTCAGCAAATATAGAGAAACTGATGGATTCGTTCATATTCTGTTTAATTTAAAGAGCATTGTTTCACAAGTTTGTAATCATTAAATTTGTTACGTATAATAAACTGGTGTTGAGTTTGGAAAAACTATCAGCTTTTGGCTATTTCTCAGAAAATCCATTTGAAAGGATGCTGTGTTTGGTCTGTGTTTCAAATAGAATAAGGGATATAGAGTTTACATTAGTTGTGCTCTACTCTTAGTTCTTGATATCACTTTAATTCTTTCTGCTCGGTTTGCTTATGCACTCACTTTATTTTCTTACTCTTTTCTTGCATTGCTTGACAATCAGCCAAGAAAGCGAATGAAGTCACAAATAAAAGAAATGACTGCAAACTATCTGCAAAATGTATATGCTTTTAGGGAGTGAGCAAAAATAGAGAGACACATAAATTAAGATCAACCCCTTTGCTGATGATTTTTATATCACTTATCGTTATACTAAATCAATTGTGTTTCTCTGTTTATTGTTGATCGAAGATAATAGTGTCTCATCTAAGATAGGAATTATTGAAAACAAGTGGCGTATCTATTGTGCCAGTTATTGATCCACAAATAATTCTACTCAAATTCTTAGAAATCTCACATAACTTTAGTCTTTCTTCATTTCAAATAACTTCAACCAAATGATCAGTTTATCTGTTATTTTTCCGATTTTGGAAGAATCTTAACATTTTCCTTATTTTGATTGAATATTTAAATTTCTAATTAATATTGTATTGAATTTATTTATCAAGTTTTATTGGAATTTTCAAAATCAGTTTTCAAATAGAAGTTAAAATTCTAGAACTTATTTTTATTGACAAATGTTTTCATTCGCCTGAAAATTATTATTTTCAAAACATTGATTCACTTCGACATTTTCTAAAAGTTTTTTTAAAGATAATAACTCATTTTGAAACATTGAAATCTATCCTAGAATTGATAGTTCGAAGTTCTAGCTCTAAACCATTCGACTTATACAGAATATTCTATCATAGAATTTATTCCATTGACAAAATATAATATATTTATGCCAAAAGAAGTCATTTTAATGCTTGAAATAAATCATGATAGAGTTCAACGCAAGTACTTTTCAGAATGAAAGCTTGATTTTAGATGCAAATTGAATGGCATTTTTCAACTTCATGAACATTTCTGAATTAAATTTTCTTTGTGAGCAATGAGAAACAAAATTTTCATTCATTATTCAAATGAAAAAGTGCTGAAATATTATTTTGATATTTTAAATTTTATTTTCAGAGACTAAAAATTTCATTGATAATCATCTAAATCAAAATTTTGTCGACTGTATAATAATTATATGCTTTGATCGAATGCTTGAATTTAAAGTGAAAGTCTATTCTAATAGAATTTAGTACTGAAAAAAGATTTTGAGTTGAAGGTTAAGTCAGACACACATTCTATTTGGTGACCGACCCATATGTCGATTGACAGTAAATACAATCAAGTGTATTGTCAATGTGTGGTGGCTTTCATGCTTTTACTTTAACTCATACCTGACAAACGCCCTCTAAAATTCTAAATTGGATTTTCTGGTCTGACAAGCTTTAGGAATCTCTGGATGGTTGAAATGGTTGCACTACTGACTTCTCTATGCACTTAACTAAAATCGTGTCGTTATCTTTTGAGGCCATTGAATTCGAAAAGACACGAAAACCCCCCAATTTGACAATTATTTTTCTTTATTGTGAGAGGCAATGCATTCACTTTCTTTGTGTTTTTGCTATACTATCAGACAATTGCAATTTATGCATCAGTTGCCAAACAAATAGCATCGGTGTTATTCAATCCCTATCGCGGGACTTATAAAAATGAAGGCATTACTCAATATAATGCAGAGGCCTTTGCTTTTGGTGCAAATATTAATGAGCATCTATTGTGGCTGTAAAACATATATTACTTATATGTTTATTCTGTAAAAGAGGAGAAAAGAAAAATGATTCTCCTTTTTGTAAAATCAGATGAGTGTTGGCTCGCGGGTTCAGATGAGAGTAGAGAGAAAATAAAATTCATTTGGATGTTGCGATCGTTAAGAGTGCGTATGATATGCTCTCTATCATAACTTAGACATAAAGCGTTTAATATGAGTCTTGCATCTCATATTCCGCATCTTTATTATTTGTTCCGATCCTCAGCTGGACTTTTATGGCCTTCGCTATAGTATGAGAGTTGCCTCTAAATTGCTAAACTATTCCACTGCATCTGTAATAAATGCTCTTTTCTAAATGCATTTATGCATTTTTGTTGCCTCCGCTTTCATTTTCTTAGTGATTGCCATACATTCACTTTCACCACTGCTATAAGTTTTAGCATCACTTCTAACTAAAACATTAAGCATAGCTCAAGCTTTTATCATTTCCATCTCATATTTTGTTTGAGTTATTATATGTTATAACGCGAAGCGTTCAGTATTTAAGATGTGGCAAACAATAAGTTATAATCTCTATCCTTTTATGGATCCTCTATTATTGCTAACTTATATTCAATGCCAAACTTTTGCTCAATATCTCGTTCGTATGTTTCAGATTTTATTACTTCTTTCATATAATAAATTACATTTAAATTAATATATATAGCAGTCATAATATGCATGTATAATATGTGATTATACTGTGTTTCGATTTTTTATTAGGAGCTCAACAATAAAACTCAATCATTTGTGAAACATATATACACAAAAAGATTTGACGTTTAATATAAAAAATATGAGAATAAGGCTTTCCATAGGTCATTGTTTCCCTATTTCCCAAATACTAAACTAATCACTTTGCGAGAGTAACATTTTTTGAATGCATATAAATGTATGCTTTCATTTCTTTTTGACGTTCACTTCTTGATATGACAGAAATCTAAATCAGATAAGCTGACTGTTGGAGCGTGAGTTTGATTGCATGAAGAATGTGAAGCCACCAGATATTACTTTATGAAATCCAAGTCACGTTTGAGACCCATCACTAAACCGTGCACTCGTGTTAGTCCGTATGATAAACATTATTTGAAAGAGTGTTTTAATAGCAAAAAAGATAGAGAATTGTACAGTATTTTCAATATAACATAAACTTTGATATTTTAAAATGTAAAGTGGAAAAAATGGTAAAATACTTTTAATGCATGATTAGATACCGACATGAGATTCTATGTTATGTTAAAATTAAAATTTTAACACCAGAACTCACGCCTCACTTATTTTCTATTATAAATTTGAAGGAAAACTAAACGCGTCTGAAAAATAAGGAGAAATAAGGAAAAAATAATAATAAGTAGAATCTTGAACCCTATGGGAAAATGCAATTTGAGAATACCAAAGGATAGAACAATATTATATTTTTCATGCCTTTCTTTTTATTGTTCGTTACTTTGACTCGATTTGCTTTTAGTAAATTTTTGAACAGCTCTTTGCTTTAATTTAAAAAATCGGTGAAACTGTTTAAAAGCAAAAAATGTACACTTGAGTTACTACTAGTAATGCTTTTCTTTAGTTGAATGCATAAAATGAAATGGAAATGGAAAAAATGAAGTTCAGAGATTTCTTTGGAATATACATTTTAGTACTGGTATTATAACTGGCTCTTTAAGTTAGTTCAATAGGCTCTCATTTCCCGGAATAAAAATGTAATTTATTTTCGCCTCTTTTATGTAACATCAAAATAGAAAAATTGAAAAGAAATGCAATCTTAGAAAGGCTATAAGAGTTGTTAGCAATAGAGGAGAAAAATTGGACACTAATAGAAAGTTACAGCAAAAGTCAAACAATAAAAATGTGTTATCCGTCTATACATTTCACGATTGAGTGCATGAAGTGTTTCGCTAATATTGTCCGAACTGTCATTTGGTTTGTGACAAATATTAGGTGTGTTGATCTGAAATTAATGCCCTGAAGGGGTTTTGGGGTGTATTTCATCACAACTAGAAATATATGAAGAAAGTGTTTACAATGTAAACAAAAATTGGCATCTTTAGAGTCACTGCACTTATTACTAGAATCAAGTCATATATGAAATGGATTGAAGTCAACTCTATTTGACGCACCCATACATAGCTCACTGGAACGTGTCTTGTATTCTCAATGAGCTTAAGTTTAAGTCAGTCATATTGAAGTACAGAAACTTTGCAAAAACCTATCTCTTATTTGCCTCTCGGGTAAAACCAATGTACTGTTCTTTTCTACAGATAAAAAATTTGAGTACTGTATGTATGCCATACATGTTCTCTTCTTTCCTCAATATAATCTCTCTTGAGTTTAGGCTATGCTTCACAGCTAGAGTGTAGACCACTTGCTCGTTGTTTATCATTGACATGTAGATCGACCGCTACCACCATCTCATCTACTTTGCAGAGGGTATGACTCATAATGAGAATAACTCTCAGTCCCCACTTCTGTACCAAATTTATAACATTGAAGGGCTGACTGACTCTTAATCGAAGATGAGATGATCACTAGCTCTGAGATGAGGGACACTTCATATATCAATGTTTCGTGAGATTGCTTTAGAGATAAAAATGACAATTGAGATGTTATTAAATTTAGGGGCAATACATATAAACCAAAGTAGACAATAATCTCTTCCATACTGTATGTTTTGCACCTCCAGTGAAGTATTGCTACATTACATGCCATTTATAAGAATATAAGTTATTGTTTTGCTGGAGGGAAGGATATTTCCCCTCAATTATTTAGTAACTGATTGAACAACCCGTACAGTCATGATAAGAATTTCCCTGAATATTATTGTTGAGGCCTAACTCACATCCGAATTCGGTTTCCTCTTTAGCTTGTATTTCAGTATTAGGTAGGATTGTGTCAATATGTGAGCCACAACGCAAACTTTGTGCTCAACCGAATAAAAACGGATGAGTAAGTCTGAAGTGGAGTACAATACAAGCAGAAGTACCCAATGGAACCATTGTGTCACTTAAATGCTGAGAGTATGACTCCCTTTCCATCATCTATTACTAGACATAATCACCCTTTGCTTCCCATACATACTCACATAAATCCATTGTTGATTAGAACTGCAACAGACAGTCTTTGAATTTGAAATGAGCTGAAACCTCATCATAGGTTTAGTCAACAACTTATTATTTTAAATCTAAACATTTATCAATATTATTATTTTTATAATATTTTCTCAAATCTTATTTGAATTCCAATCGAAATAATAATCTGTAAGTCTGGAAAAATTATTAGAGTGTTTGTTATTCACGGCAATTCATTTTATTTGTATTGATTTTTCCTTTATTGGCTCACATATCACATAACTATTGGTCAAACGCATCAATAATACTTAAGTCGGATGCTATCATACTTAAACTGACAGCAATGCCATAACTGTAAGGGTATATATGATAACATTGCATCAGTTTCACCATTTGTAAGAGGCTTTTCATCTGAGAGGCTCAGATGTTTCATCTGTATCTTCAATGGAGTGGCGCTTCAAATGTTGGTGCGGTTTGTGTAATGTTGGCTCAGATCACAGCTAGAATGAGAGAGTCATTCGCTTAGATTCACATTCATTGGAATTGGAAATGTAGAATAGTTTGAGGCAAAATTTGATCAGATCTCTATTTTATATACCAGAAGGTTTGAGTTTTGTACGAGTGTTTACTTTGCGAGATATTTTGATTCTCACTTTCGTTTGTGCTTTGATTTCTTTTTTCATTTCCTCTCTTATTTCCCCAAAAGGTTTATATCAATTTTAAGCCAAAAATACTGCTTCTCTAATAATTGTTTAAACTTATTTTGATAGTATGTTCGTTAACTACATTTTAGGAGTTTCAATATCCTGTACAGTATAATAAATATGAAACAAACATTCTCTTAATATTGGAATTTTATTACCAAAATATTCTACTTTATGATATTTATTCTCTGAATTTTTTCCCAACAATAACTCGTATGATTTCAATAGTTAATGACATTCTCTATTTAAGTCGATTCGCAGTGTTGGACACTTTTGTTAACTTTGAAGGGAATCAAACTTTTTGCAGTTTTCCTGTGAATTTTGGCGTTGATTTGTTGTCCTCTATTATTAACTAATGGATAAGAAGAGTACATCATTGCGGTGGATAAATGAATGGTTGTATACTATAGACTATAGTTAGCCACCATTTCCAATGCGTCAACTAATTTTGCTGGAATAGTGATGACAAAAAAAACAAAGTATTTTGATTGTGGCGCCGCAGTCAAGCACAATACTAATAGTTCTCATGAGAGGCGATGCATGCACTCAGCATACACTTACTTCTAATTAGATTTCTCACACTTTTCTTGCAAACCAAACTGCAGATCATCCAATGAAAGTCAATGCAAAGTGAGTTACTGTCATTAGAATAGTACGCCTTATCTAAAAATATAGTACTCAACACATATGATTCGCAAATCTTCTCTAAGATTTTACTGTTATTATACAAATATTGCGTCCATTATTGCTACTGTAGTTTACGTGTATTTCTTTTTATGGTGTGTATAATCTTTACGAGTCATTTAACACATGAAAATAATACCGGTGAAACTTTGATTTTCTAAAAAACCACTGCATTTCACAATTCTGTATAATTTTTGACTCACCTAACCTTTAGACTCAAACTGAATAAATTTTTCTATTTCGAATTGAGTTTCAAAATTCTTATTTTTTCATATTCACCAACAAGTGATATGAAAATATCTCATTATATTAAAGGGTATGTATCGAAAAAGAAAATATACGAGAAAAACATATATAATGTATAGATTGTCAAAATCAAATATTTATAAATAAAAACCACAAGAAATGAAACATGAAATTCAATAGTGCAATGTCTCGTTTTTAGGTATATTGAGTTTTAGAATGACTCGATTGAGCATGAGTTGATCCTCAAAAAATACTCGCTTAAATACTTTCGATCAAAACTTCATATGAAAAAATATATTTTTCATAAAATACAATTTTGAGGGTTAAGTACTTGATATGAATATAATATTGATTTATAGTATAAGTTTTATTTCGGTTACTTATCAATGAATTTTTTCATAACTTTAACCAATGAATAATTATCATATATTTTTACAATTGACTGACATTACTTTCCAGTTCTAACAATCTTCAAATAATGTTTTCTTAGTTATTCAATTTCCCAATAATATTCTGATGTCTTTTAAAGATTTATTTTGGACTATTTCACTATTTCAAGTTGAATTAAATGAAACTTTGACTTTTAAATTTTTAGTAGAAAAAATAAATAGATTCGAATATATTTTCTTGAAAGACTAACGATTTTAAATTAAACAATTTATGTGCGAATTTTATTTCAAAAAATAGACCCGACTGTTACAGAATAGCCCAGCAATCGATCAGGATTTGAAAATACAATTTTATAAATAATCCCTTGGCTGGAAAAAGGCTAAGTTTGTCGATTAGAGCACATTTGAGTCCATATCGGATAAATTTTATAATTTATTATACGATAATATAAGAGAATAAGAAGAGAAAACTTTTTTATCTGCCACTTGAAAGAGGATTAATTCTCAATATTTCTATCGCATACAAGTATAAGTAATCATAGATTTTTATTTACTTTTAGAAAATGCTTTGATAGCATATTTTTGAGGCAGAATTAAATTATAATATCGTAAGATTCAAAGCGCTTTTGTGTGTTTTATAATCCTGGCCACTGTGGAAACCACATAGTGTTCAATTTTCAGCTTCGTTTTCATGTAGTCTTTTCATGTAGTGTTCAGGCACTGTATCTGAGATTCTCTTTTGCTCTTTTGCTACTGCAGTACTTATTGAGAGGCAGACAGAGGATCAAAAAATGCTGCACCACTAATACTTCATATCATAATACAGGCATACACTCGAATGCACATATTTTTGAGCATTTGAAAGATTAAATTTTTGTGCTTAAAGTGGAAGTTTAAGTTTGAGGTTTAGAACTCAAGTGTAAAGTAAACAAAATAATATTGATATCAGTTGAAAGTAGTTTTTTGTAACTATTGTTAATATAAAAAAGAAGGAAAAATACTCATTCTATAAAAAAAATATCGACCAGTAAATTATTTTTCTATCCCTGGATAATAGAGTTTTTAGGCAAAAATAAAATGAAAAATTTAATTATACAGTATTCAAATTCAATTTATTATTTTTAACTTTGTAGAAGTTTTCTCTGAAGATTTTCAAGCATTTATTCTAATGCCAGGGGTTTAAGCATTTTCTCATAATAGGAATTACAAGAAAATTCAATTTCTAGCTCTAGTACAAGAAGAGAAGGTTCGGTTTGTTTCTATTTCTATGACTCAATTTCAGTGATAAACATCTCTATTCTTTACATTTTAAAGAAATTTTCAAAAGTCTATTCCATCAAATTGTTTTTACTTTCAGATTTATTTAAAAATAATTTAACTCTTACATTTAAAAAGCGGTAATTAACTTGCGTTGTATTCTATAAATGATTTTAAGACAGTATTTTCCAACAAAAATAAATATTGTTCGATTGGGTCAAAGAAAGATTTCCATTGAGTCAAATTCAGGATTTTTCATAAAGGATTCATTGGTTTTATGAGACTGTTATTGAGTTTATGTAATTCAAATTGTAAAGTGAAAATTTTAAAAAAAATTCCAAAAAATTGAATACAATTCTATCGAATATCTCAATTCTTTTTAAAATATTACAGAATTACCAAAAATAAGCTCTCATTGCTTCACAAAAATGCAAAACTTTAAATGTTTCTGAAAATCAAGAGATATTTAGTCTGACTTTTAGAGGGGACAGTTGTCCGATGGCAATGACTGATCAATTCGTGAAGAATTGACGAGACATTCGTTGGCCAAATAAACGGATGATTGACTGTATTATACTGAACGGTAACACAACGGCCAGCCGTCATAAGTTATTTTCTCGTCATTTCCGATACAGTGAACACTGGCATCTGCTCTATTTCCGTACGGACAGAGTCTGAAGTATAGCCTCAGTGTGTGTTAAGGAGAGCGCAAATAATGCATTAATACGATCGACGCTTTAATGATGTAATCCTCGATTCGATGAGTGCATGAGTATATATGTGTATATATAATGAGTGTAAGTGTAAATTTAGTTCATAAAGTTATTGATGCAATGCATGTATTGCTTTCATATGATAAGGCTATATACAGAATATTCGGAATAATGACAGTTTGACATTCGACAGTTTTGGTGGAGGGGGTATTCATTCATCCTTTTTGTTGTATTTATATAATGTGTATGATGTGTGAGCTATACTTTTGAGTTTAGGTTTTGGTGTTTGATTCACGTAAAGCTTTATTCGTTGGTTCTTTCCCTGCGTTCATGTAATTTATATATGAAAAGTTCATTGTGAAAAATATCTTCATTTTGACGCTTTTGTTGCTGTATTAAAGCGTATCTACGAATAGTTGTTTATATACAATAGACTTGTAATCAATAGAAAGCAATGAAAACGTGACTCGAGTCTCATAAGTAAACTGTGAGCAAAATTTCGATATAGCGCTAAACTATTGTAGACTAAAATGGGGAGACTTCTGACAAAATGATTATTTTAGCTTTTAGTTTGCTTTTCATCATTGAAAAAGACTCATAGCTCTAATTCTATCAAATTATTTTTCTAGCAATTTATAAGAATAAAAATATAAGGAAACATTTTTGAGATCAAGACCGCAGTGTCATAACCTCTGCATCAATGTTCAAATCGATTGGAACACGTTTTTATTGTGTAGCATTACATTCATGATCCACAAAAGATAAATTAGAGAAATGCTTTTAAAGTCGTCTTTCTTTCTAAGGGAGAAAAGAAAGGAAAAAATACTAGGCTTTGGTGAAACACTATTGAAGGCTAAAGAACAGGCGAAAAAAGGTAGAGAACAAGTAGAAGCAAACTTTTAGATGTTGTAGTTGTCGCTTGGGTTGAATCAAATCCCAAGAGTGACATTTATATTGCATTCTCTTACGTAAGTACAGTATATGATAGTCAACCATTTCTTTCTAAGAATGTACTGAACTCTAACATCTCACGATCTCTGATACTAATTCTAATGCTGTGCCAAAAGTGTTCTGAGAGTTAGTTTGTGATCAAAACAAGGTATGAGTACAAGAAAAAAGCTTACGATACAGACTTCACACACTTATGATTATCTACTAAAAGTGATTGGAAGACATTCATTCAATCTTTGCTTAATCTCGTTGAAAGTTTACTCTCTTCTTACGATCACTTTTTTGGCTCAAATTGTTTCACACATTTAGAGCTTATAGACTAGAGCTGTCTGTTTGTCAATCCATTGAAACAAAACTTCAAGAGCTTTGAGTTCGAGATTTTTGATTGTTTAGATTGTATTTTATGTTTTCACAACAATTTATTATTTTCTACAATAGAAATCTTTTCTATTTGAGAGGAAACTTCAATTCGTGTTATGGAAGAAATTTTAGTACAAGAATACCTTTAACTAGAGATCATTCAAATGGTAAAATACTCTTTTGGCACATCCATGAATGAAAACTACGATGAAATTCGCAGCCATGCCTTCAACGCTAGAGATAAAAAATTTATAAATATAAATTGTTAAGTATAATCAATATTATAAAAATCAATCAAAACATGAAATGAATGTTTTTAACTTATAAATTATAAGAATAGTGTCAAAAATAAGGCTTTGATAATCAGAAACTAGGTTTTCAGCTAATATTTTAGATGTTCTCAGATTAATCGAAATTCTTTACAAAACAATATTAATAAATTTAATTGAGCAATAGCTAAGAAATCATAACAAATTTACATCTTAAAAATCATTTGAAATAACTTTCCTAAATTTTTTTGTTTCTGACATGAATAGATAAATTATGTAGAATTAGATAGAATAGAATATTGCAAACTATTGTTAAATTCACAGTAACACAGTATTACAATTACACATACATTGCAATTATTCTATATTTCAATTTAGAAATTAATGATTATTCAATCTATTTGTTTTTCATTTATCTAATTATAAGTCTTTCTCACAAAATATCATTTATTAAGATAAAATGCTTGAATTATATTTAATATTGATATCATTCCCTAAAAAATAACGGGATGTTAATAACTCTGTGGGTTCTCTATGAAAATAGACTATACATTTATTAGTTTGTATATAACATTACTGTTATCATTAAGAAAAACAATTCGAGGCGAATTGGATTTCTTTAATTATTATGTTTTTAACCTATTGGTTTAGAACTACATTACTTATGAATTTTTAATACTTTATATATCAAACATGAAACATATGATGATAACATATGAATAGGAAAAAAATAACCACAAATTACTTTTATCGTGCATTTTCAATGAGACTTTCAACACTTATTTTCGAAAAAATTATTTATTGTACTTTTTACCTTATTCATATCAAGTTACCCTTTGACGCAAGATTATTGTAATTCTATACCCAAAAATTATATAATAAATAGAGAGAAAAGCAAAATCAGAGCACTTTTATATTATGAATTTAATAGACCCATTATTACGTTATCAGATTGCATAAAAAAGTCTTATAAGTTTTAGCAGTGAATGCATTAGAGTAGAAGGCATTCAAAACACATCAGATTCTACTTTGCTTTTATATATTATGTAAAGTATTGGAAACCTTGCATTGAATTTCTGTTTCCAAAAGTTACAAGCAATGAATAGAAGGCAAGTGGCGTAAACTTAGCGTAAACCAGCTTTTGAACCTTTTGACTATTATTGGCACTCCTAAACTCTAGATCCACGATAGGGTTATTATTACTAAACTTAACTTTCAATGTTATCATGAAAAAAATCTCAATAGGATTAGTGCATCCCTAACACACTTTAATATAATGCTATAATATTATATTTAGAAGATAGTGAATGTCAGATAAGCGTCTTCTCCGCTCATTGTATTCTATTTTTGCGTTCACTTCTGAATTTCAGTCCATTCATTCTTATTTAATGCTACTTTCGTTGCAAATTTTATCAGCTTTATAAGCATTTATTTAAAGTTACGAATTTTGTTCGATAATTCAATAGTTTAAAGATAAAACTCATGCAGTACCATAATATACATATACGTTTGTAATACTAAAATTAATATTGTCTTTAGAATTTTGGTTATTTTTTATGTATAAATACAAGTACAGAGTGATTCTTGAATGATGTCCGCGCTTATTATTTCGTATGACTTTAATTTTTAATGTAATTTTTGCAAAATCTATCAAAATTAATGTTTTCAAAGCAATTATCAAGAAAATATTGAAAATCATCAATTTCAATCACACGTCTAATCATATATTCAGAAACACTTTTCAAAGTTCCAAAACTTGTTATTTGATTTCAGAACACCAAATTATAAGTTAAAAATATCCTTCAGTTAAATATTTATCAATAATAAAAGTACGTTTGATAATTCAAATGATCAATTAAACAGAAAGTCATGATAATGATTCCTCGTTCCGTCGCCTTCTTTTCTGTTTGTATGTGTGCATAAAATACCACATTTTAATCTATGCTTTAAAACATGAAAAATCAAATCTTAAAGAAAGTAATGATATTTTTGTTAAAAAGATATAGCTTTTTTAGTCGGGAATTATTATAGAAACACTCTTTATAAGCTCAAGTTTGCTTGACATCAATTTTCTGCCATTAATAAATATTTATTATGGCAATAAAATATTAACTCCCATTCGTATATTATTATCTCATTTAATAACTAAAATAAAGTTGAAAACGCAGAGCATTTTCGAATCAAGTTTATTGAATATGATGTGAATTCAAAATATTAAACTGAAAAGTAAATAACCAAAATTAATTAATTTTGACGAAAATTTCCATAATAAGTATTGACTCAATTTCAAGAGTTGTAGAAAATAAGCAGAAGAAATAAATAGATGTGCAAATAAATAACAAATGAAAAGTTTGATTAACATTTACTATTAGTATTGTTAAACAAAGCTCAGAAAATTTCTATTGCTATGAGGATTAGGTATTGTTGTCATTGGTAGGGATGATAAAGGATAGGGTTAACCGATATAAGACTCGAACCGATCTGCAAATAGTTGTTGACAAATACGCTTTGGATGTAATTTGAAGCAATTCTGTTGTATTGTGTGGAAGATAGAGGTTTGATATAACAATAGAGAAGATAGAGTTCGATTCTCACAAGTAATAAAATTGGTTAGAAGTCTATATCTCTGATAAAACCCTTTTATTATCCTTGCATTTACTATGATAAGTGACAAACTTAATATTAACTTACTTTCGCATTGCTGTTGAAGCTCTTTCTGTTCCCTCAATTGATCATTTTCTAGAGAGAAGCAAAATGTGTAATACTATCGCATTTTGATGTTTCTGTGGATTTAAGTCAGAAGTTTATAAAACGTGCCAACTCTATAGCTAAGCAACTGAACCAAACTGTCAATGTTTGCTCAAAACAACTCTCCCTAACTTTTGATGAAATTCTAGAAGAGATCATGACTGATGACCACTTGATGACCTTTGTGTGTGGTTTTCACCAATAAAGTCGGGCATTGCTATAATATTGAGGGCTTCTATCACTGACTCAATAAGTTTAGTTCCTTTATAGTAGTTTTCTGATGCTTTATGGATTCTTTCAGTCAGCAGTTGGTAATGAAAAGTTATTATTCATTCCTTTTCCTCAGAAGAACTTTTGCATGTTTTCAAATTTACGGCAATAGCATAACAATTTGTTAGCCCTGGAATTTAATATTGGTCTTCATTTCTATACTAACATAAAGTAATATTTTGAGATATTTTACAATGATTTAGTAATGCTTTTACCATATTATAGAGTTCTCTAAATTGCTTCAATTATATGAGTAATTCAGTCGAACATTTTATTTGTTCCCCATATATGACCAGCCATTAAATTCACCATAACTTCTGGTATCTTAATGTTGAAATATATAAATTTTTTTAATTTATTAGAAAATTTTTATGATAGCAGTGACTGAGTTAACAAAATTTATGTGATGATAACTTTTCCTCTCAAATATTTTAATAGTTTTACTATACATTTTTGTATTAGTTTTCCCATCAAATTATTGGCAGTGATTTTTGAAACTTTTATATTTTTACTGACACTCTAAATGAATTGAGAATTTTTTGAGGGCCACCAAAGCAGATACATGAACATGAAATAGAAATTTAGAATGTTTAGTGTTGACCCAAAACGAATCGCTGCATAGCTTATTCTTTCCTTCCTCTACTCATGTCTATTGAACCTCTTAAGCCCCTTCAGAGTATTCGGGTATGGCTTTCATAATTCAGTAGTAGACGTGTTTTTGACAGTAATAATTTTGCTGTTGTTCATACACACAGGAGTAGAGAGTAATGCTATAATGTTTTTTAAGTCTCCCCTCTCTTTCTATCTGATTCCCACCCAATTTTAAAAAACTTTCCCAAAGTTAAGGGTCGTATAGAATTATTGCCATATTATTGTATCCTTAAACCTGGTGGTCTTTCATCTCTGCCTCTCATATGCTTTTATTATGTTTGAACTCATTATTAGTTAATATTATGGGGCGTTTGATGACTGTCTCAATTTATCTAAATTCCCAAAAGTTTTTCTAATTTATTAAATGATTTGAACTGATATTTCTGTGATTCAATTATTATAACTGTATTATTTGATTATATTTAATCGGATTTATTTTCGTATCATTTACTTTGGCTTCTGATTATTGACAATAAGATGCAATCAACTGATCCAACAGATGTACTCTTTGATCATCTAAATGATGAGCAGCACGTTTTCAGATTAATGAGAGGTATTAGTATCATATATGAGCGGGTTTTCTCTACTTTATCTCTAGTACATATCATGTATTTTATCGCATATGACCACTGCATCGAAATCTATTTCGGATTAAAGCGACTACAGATCGATAATTCTAATGTTAGGTATACTTCTTCTTATGGATTCAATGCTTGAGTAAATATTTTTGCTCTTTACGAATAATATTTCCATTTTTTCTCTGTTATACCACTTGATGGCAATAGATTTAACCCGAATTTATGAAATTGAATTCAATAAAACTTGAAATCGAAAAATTATGTTTTTCATTGCAATTTTGATTTGAAGCTTGAATTTGTTGGTATTGAATCAGACTCTGGTGAATAAAATATTTGAATAGAGGAACTAGAAATATGACTCATTGATGAATATGATAAAATTTTTTGAATTTTTAATATACTATTTTGGTATTTATGAATCAGAGTTTTCTTATAATTTTTTTTCTTTTCTAGATTCGAGCCATGACTTCGTGGCACAATTCTAGATATCTTGACGCAAACAATAAGCGAAGAATGTCTTCTGCAAGAAAAACGCATTCTCGAGATTGAAGATACGATAAAAATACTGTTTTTCTGACAAATTTTAGAGTTGTGTAAAATTAATAGCAATTCAAGACTAAAAACATACAAAATGAAGATATGGAATAAAGCGATGCATAGCGTTGACAACAATAAAGCTTTCATATTTAAATTGCATTATAAAGGCATTAACAACTCTATCATCAAATGTTTATGCATTTGGTTTTTTATGTGGATTTCTTTCGTAAATTTATGTAATGCCGGACATCACCATTTGGAATACGAACCGGCAATCTTTGCTTCATATACGACAACAAATAAGAGCATAAATTTCACTCATATAGAGCTTGATTCAAATACTGGTCAGATATATATCGGAGCCTCAAATTGGATCTATCAGTTCAATTCAAATCTAACACTAGAAGTAGCGGTACAAACGGGACCCATAAGAGATAGTCCTGTTTGCTCTCCGGATGACTGTAATGGTGTGGATGCAAATATAATTCAATTGGTAAATAATATAAATAAGGTGCTAGTCATAGACCCACACTCTCATATGCTAATAGCGTGTGGAAGTGCACATCAAGGTTCGTGTCAAAGGCATAAGTTGAGTGATATCGGTCAAAGAGAAGAATTAGTGACAGTTCCCGTTGCCTCTAATGATGAGAATTCGTCGACAATAGCCTTAGTGGGTCCAGCCAAATATTTTGGTGCTCTTTCGAGTCCTGTGCTATACGTTGCGGCCACAAACTCACGACTTGGGCCTTATAGAGATATGGTTCCTGCCATTAGCAGCAGATCATTGGAATCCGGTTCGCGATTGTTTAATATAATAGAAAAATCATTCACTGATAGCGCTCGCGTTGATATTAGTTCTCACTTAAGAGATTATTACCTCGTAAAGTACATCTATGGCTTTCATTCAGGAGATTTCATATATTTCGCAACTGTTCAACGAAAATCTCATTTAAGAGCATTGGAAGAGTGGGGTTATATCACTCGATTGGCTCGAATTTGTGTCAGTGATGCAGGATTTCATACTTACACTGAAGTCACACTACAATGTCTATCAATGGATGGCACAGATTTCAACTTAATGCAAGACGCGATTGTTATTAAAGCGGGCGCTGATTTAGCCGATGATTTACGCATTGAACGCGGTTCGCATGTATTAATAGGTGTTTTCTCCACCAGTAAAGATCATACGACAAAAGCATCTGCATATTCAGCGATGTGTACATACCCTCTATCAGAAATTGAGCAAAAATTTACTGAAAACATCCATTTATGCTATAACGGCAGTGTTTTGACGCGTAATATGGATTATATCGCTGGAAGCGTTAATGAGTGCCCTGAGCCGGGGGTAAGGTTTTTGCTTTATATAATATATTTATAAATGTATTGCTTCTGTACTCTATTATAGAGAATAGCATAAAGCACTTTATGTACATGAGTGTAATTTAGAAAAATATGTGTATGTGAGACACATTTGATATATAGAGGTATAGCTTCTGGTAAATATGCTAATTGCAAAAATTTATGGCTTATGTTATTACTCGGCTCATGAATGCTCATAAATCCTTTGATGGCATAAAAGTTTGTTCCTGCATAACAACCAACCATTCATTTCCGAATTATATTACATGGATATGCTTAGTTGACTCCTTCCTATTATATCTGTTTTCCTACTTAACCCTATTCTGATGACATTACAAGTCTGTTGTCGTTCATTGCCGTCGATTGAAACTCTCAGAATTCAATGCTTCATAACAACAAAAAATAGATTTCAATGAGTGAATCGTCTATTTTGCTATTGATTTGCATTAACATTTAGTATTAGCTGAGATGAGCTGTACTTATCGTAGTTCTCTCTCATTCTATTCTTAACTATAACTTTTCCCCTATGCTTTCAAATAGGATTAATGATGAAAGCAATTTATTTCGCTTATATTATATGTTGCATTGCATGTAACCTTTTATTACCACTATATTAGTGACATAACACGCTTTATGCTGTTTAGTAGTAATGCTAAACTTTCATGATTACTACTATAATATAAGTTAAGTTAATATAAGATCTTTTCTCAAACTTGTATACAGAAAGCCGGTAATATCCTTAACTTTTGCAATGAAGCTGTCAAGTTAAATGGTTCAGTGCCGGTGTCCACCATTGCAGTGATAGTGTATCAAAATACCACATTAACATCTGTTACAGCAACGGCAACAGGACAGCATACGGTTGCCTTAGTTGGAACTTCTGATGGACTCATCAAGAAGGTATTCTAACTATAGTTAATAAACTACTAAATCCAATTACATTATACTTTTCATAGTAAATAATCTTTTGTTCTGTTGACTTCAATAAACTATTCTATTCTTCATTTTCAAGGCTATATGTTATGTAATATAAGTTGACTTTGACTACAGTATATTATAAACATGCATGACTTGAATGTTGACAGGTTTTAATATCGAGCTCCAAAATGGGAGAAGAGTTTGAAGAAGTGATAGTAGACAGAGGACATCCAATACTGGCTGACATTCATCTTGATCACGAACATCAGCCTAAATATTTGATCGCTTCCTCGCCTTATAAGGCAAGTCAATATTATAACTGACTAAAACTCAATATGTGTCAAATGCATTGCGATTCAATAGTGCAGAAATTATAACTAATTGTTTGTTCGAAGAGAATCACAAATATAGAGAAACACACATATAATATATTTTTATATATTGCTAGTATTTGAGTGTATTTTGCTTTATTTTGCTGGTATACAAGAGTATATAACTATATTATTATTTTGATTATGGCATAATCTAATAGGTTGCTAAGGTGAAGATAGAGAGATGCACTCAACATAGTGACTGCGATCAATGTTTACAGGCGAGAAATCCATACTGTGGATGGTGTTCACTCGAAAAAAGGTTAGCAAACGAACCGCGAGAAAATAAATGCATCCATAATAAATCAAATTAGACCTTCACGTTCTCTACTGTACAAGTCTTTTCCATTCATGTCAAAGGATAAAAATTTTAGACCAAAATAGTGGACCCATAATATTAAAAGTATTCTATGAATAAAGTATTCAGAATTGCACCAGTTTTAGGATAATATACTTAAGAGGGAAGAGAAAATAGAATGCATTTACTTTTCCGATATTACTAAAGCGAGATTGAGTTTCAACAGAAATAGTTTTCATCCATTTATGCGATAACTACTGCTTTTATTATATTCTCTCTTAAGATATTATAGATATTTCTAATTAGTTAAAATGCATTAGATTTGAAAACTTTTTAGGAAATTATTATTTACAACAGATATTTAGAAAATGAAAATAATTGATATGTTGGCTCATGTTTCTGATACTGGTTTAATCCATTGAAATGACCTGAGAGAACAACAGTTATACTTATTACCAGTATTAGTATGCATGCTTGCACTTCATGCACGAATTAGACAATAGAATACTATCTGCTAAATGCAAAAATCGCCGATATATATATCTAATTCATATAACTTATATATTCTGATATTCTGTTAGGGATATTGTTCCACGAATTCGTTGTAATAGTTGAAGCACTAAACGCTAGTTTAAGCATAGTTTTAGTATTATATTATGCGCTCCAATAGTACGGGTTGAATCATTTTTTAATAAAGGGAAAAGAGATCACCTTTTGTTAGGAAAGCGAAGCTGAAACTTGTGTTACAGTTCACTTGCCTTTTACAATGTTAGGTTGGGTTCTATTACGAGTGAACCTTTTAAAATAATTTGCTTTCGCTTAGATAGACACACATTTATACAGCTAAATATGACAGTATGACAGTACCGGTGCGACAGACTCTTTCATTCTTTCTATTGTATTGAGAGAAGGTCTAATTTATTGATACAATTATTCGGTTGCAATCACATAATTATTTGTCCATTTTTGCCAATTTAGATGTACTGTCAAGTCTGAGTGTCACAATGCAACCGGTTGGGGATTCTCTGAACGAATTATCAGTTCTCCGCGTTGGCTATCACTAGAAACTACTCAATGTATTGACTTTCAAGCTATAAAACCTGAGTATATGCCTTACAATACAGTATCTACGGTGAGAACATTACTTTTTAGATTATCTCATAATGTTTTCTTTGTATAATTAACATATTTTTCACATAAATCAGTTTAATTAGTTATTTCTCTCAGTATTTACTGCAGAATCTTAATTATGTAGAACATTGAATGTCTCCACTAAAATATTAGGGCTCTATTTCGGAAGAAAAACTAAAAATCAGATGCTTTTTAAATTCCAGTCTATTTTTCATAAACAGACGACTCAATAGACTTGACTCAATGCAAGTTAAACACGAGAATCTCGTCTCGTGAAATTTTGATGTGATAGCAAGTTTAGTTTGCCAGTTTATAAGTTTACCTAAGTTAAATTTTTTCATCATTTATTAGACATTTATTTTTAATTGAATTTCTGATTTTCAGATTCTTAACGAAAATCAATAGTTTAAAATGATTGTATTAATTCTAGTTCAGATGTAATATTTATATAATGTTTAAATAGGATTTTTGTACTTGAATTCAAAAAATAATACGACTGAAAAATAATTTTGAATGAAGGAATTTATTCGATTCATGTAATCGAAAACAAGATCATTCTTAATATTATTTTCTCAAGAATTAATTTTTTGTTTAAGTCCAAGAAATAAATATTTATCTAATGCTTATGAAAATAATTCTTATTTCTAATTAATGTTAAAAAATACAATGATATGGATAAGTGTCAGTTTCTTTATTAGTGATTAATGAGTTGCAATGCTTTTTAAGGTTGATCTACTTATCTATCAATTGCCTCAGTTGCCATACGGGGCCAATTATTTATGCGTATTTGGCAGTAGTTCTCCGATTCCCGCACGTGTATCTCGTAATGGCTTATCATGTATGGCACCATCCCTTGCTTCACGACCGCCTATTTCTCCTGAAAAAGGTAACTGTTATAAGAGTTATAAGCCTTGGAATATGAGACTAAAATAAATAAGAGACAGAAAACTTGCCTCTAAAAGCATAGTTTTATATTAACTCAATGCATATAAATGTGTTTTATATCAGATCACGTATTAGTCAATCTCGCTGTAAGAAGTAGTGAAACAGATACAGATTTTATTCAACGCTCATTTATATTCTACGATTGTAGTCGTCATAAAACGTAAGTGCTCTCTACAAAAGTTAAACTTATTTCTTTTTCATGATTCTCTCAAATAATAAATATATATATAAATTAATGTTCACAGACTTACACATTTTGTAATACTTTTAGTTTTATTTTTGCAAAATTTCATTTGGTCTCTTTTTATTTATTTTGTTTTATTATCATTATTAGGTGCAAAGCCTGTGTTACGAGCTCTTGGGCTTGTAATTGGTGTATGCATGAAAATTTATGTACACATAACACATCACTTTGCGCCAGAAGAGTTATTGTTGGAGAAAATGTAAGTCTAAAATCCAATTCTTTATTAATATTTCTACATATTATTGCTTTCTTTTCCAAAAATATTCATATTTAAACAGAGAAATTATATATATTTTTATTAAGTCGGAAAAATATTGCGAACAAAGTTATTAAGAAAGTTGCGAAAGCACTACATTCTGAAGTTAAAGTAATTCCCGTATTCTTCAATCGTAAAAAGAATTTAAATCCAATTTATGTTCTTTTAGTTTATTATAGAATAGAAGTGTAGAAGTTTTCGCATACAAATGACACTCTTTATCCTTGCATTTGGAAAATTGCCTCTAAAACCCTACCCCTCATACAAAATTCAAAGTCTTTCAATATCTATTTGTCTTTTGTTATGCAAATATAAATATATATTTATGCGTTTCGTTCATATAATTCCTACTAATGCCTCATTTATTATTTTGCTTCCATTTCATGGATTATACAAAACTCCACAGCTATATCAAATGTTTTGAACATTTTTTCCCATTTAATGTGTGTTCAGAGTCTTCTTACGAAAAAGTGTTTTTTCTATTATTTAATCTAAATTAAGTAATATTTCATATTCTAAATTTTTCTCATTTTGAAAGCAATTCATTTATGCAAATGTACAAAAAGCATAGTATTTCGTATAATTTTGAGTTATAATGAGATACTTTTTTAATTTACATTCATTATTGTTAAATTCAGTAAAACAAACATTTACTTAATTAAGTTATTCATTCAATGTTAAAAATACTTTACTCATCAAATTAAGCGATTTTATTACAAATAGTAATACACTAGAAGTTTAATCACATTATTAGATGCTTTTTTAATCAATCATAAAAGACTACCAGTTTAAAGAATAATAAATGAATTCTCATATAACTAATGAATTTTGTTGTTTTAATTGAAAATTCAATTTATACTATAGAGTCATCAAAACTCATTAATTAAAGGTCGCCAACACTGCCCCTCATTCAGTATTGATAAAGAAATTCTTATTCCAAACGGAGCCCGAAGAGAAATCACTATTGAAGTGAGAAATCTTGTCTCATCTCTTGTAAGTATTTTATAGAATCTGAAAATGAAAAATACTTTAAAATCTTTATTTACAATCAATAACTTATTTTCTCCTTTTCTTCTTTATAGGAAGGCTTTCAATGCATTGTTGAAATAGAAGGTGCAAAAGAAAGAGTATTCGCTAGAGTTAGAGATAACAAAGTAATTTGTGCTGAAAATGTGGTATGTCTTGATATATTACATGATTATTTTCTCAGAGCAAAACCTACCTAACAGTTACTGTTTTGCGTTCATTTACTGCATCTTTCTCTCACTTACTCACTCTCTCCCCTCTCCTCCATCTCTTTCATTCTCTAGTATTTTCTCTTATTTCTCACTTATATCATACTAAGTTATCTAACATTGAATAACTATCACATAGAATGATACCATTGATATCATACATACTTTTTGATACACAGTATACCTATCAAGAAGAAGTCGGAGAAATGAAGGGACAACTGACTGTGTTATGGAATAGCGATACTTTTATTGACAGAACCAATGGTATTACTCTCTTTTTACGTTCAATTCATGTCTTGTCACATTTCCTTTTCAAAGCTGACTTTTGTATTTTCGTTCTCTTATTTCTTTTCTCTGTTCGTCAGTAACGCTATACAAATGCCATTTATTGGGAAGTCATGCTGGAAGGGCTGATTGCTCTTTATGTCAGACAAGAGATAAGAAATATCAGTGTGTTTGGTGTTCAGGACAGTGTTCTTATGTGGACTCTTGTGTTGAGACACCCGCTCCATCGTGTCCACCACCGAGAATAGATTGGGTAATTCTTATTAAACAATTCATTTTTCATCTCGTTTTCCTGTCAAACTGTTATTAAAGTCTATCATCATTTAACACTTAGACATCAAATAAAATAACCTCAATCTTACTTATATATCAATTTTTGATTAAGTTATGAAATCTATGCTTTCACACAAACATATGAGTTAATCAATATGTTATTTCGAGAAAATTTATATTAAAGGATATAAAATGTCTCAAAGATGATAAATAAGCTTAAACTAGATCTGAAAAAAATTTATTCTTATTCTCTGATCAAAGATTTGATTTAAGGTTTTTTGTCATTGCTTTAAAAAAATGTTGTCATCTTTTTTAATTACTAGAATCAATAGTATTGAACCCATTGCACAATTGAAAAGTACAATCATTCTTATTTGAATCCCTTTATTATGAATATTATATAAACTATGGAAAAAGTGAAAGTTTATAACATGCTATCTTTTGTACTATATTTTGTAAAATTAGTCTTAGTTAACCCTCAGCACACAAATATAAGCAAAGTTTGAATGTTAGCGTTTTTAATTAAAATTGTATAAAAAGCAGATGTACAGTAACTTAAGCTTCAGTGACTTGTTTTCTCTCAACTCATCCACAATAACCCAACCTTTTCTCTCGTTTAACGAATTGTTCCAGTTTAACGAACTTTGCGTTGCAATTGTCAGGTGTTTCTGACATCCAAATGATGAATGAAACATAAAAGTTTCTCTACAACTTTTACTCTTAATAAATATTGCATTTTTAAACACTTCTACTACTATTTGCTTATGTTTATATTCATAAAAAACATAAATTTATCATTTAACCGAATATTATAAGTTATATCTTCAAAGATATCGAAAAGGTTTTTGTAAATATTAATTAAACTTGTGTTCATGTTCTAAAGATTCATCCACTGTCTGGTCCAATAGAAGGCGGAACATTAGTAGCTATAGAAGGATCTAATTTAGGGTCGAGTGAAGATGAGATTAAAGACAAAGTTGCTTTGGGAGGAATACCTTGTGTTCCAGTCGATTATAGCGTTTCTGTTCGGTAAGAAATTTTTGTTCATCAGATTTAGTTCAATAGTAAACTGAATTAGTTTGAATTTTAAACTATATTTATATTTATTCTCACAATTTCAGAGTTGTTTGTCGTACTGGTGAGAGCCCAACAGGACCACAATCAGCAGTTGTCGTAATTGGTAATCGTGCGGGCGTTACGAGAGCTCAGCAAAAGTTTCAGTATAAGGTAAGAAATAAAAATACTTCAGTCTTAATGCACTCTAAATTCCATTCTAAAGCTCAAAATTTCTAAACTTTTCTTTTAAAAATCTTATTGAAAAATATTTTCTCTAAACTTCTCGTTTTTTATATGAAATAAAAAAATAAATCCCTTAAACCCAACGTTCAGTTTTTCAAACTAAAAGCCCACCGGCTTTTATCACGAATTTTGAAAGAAAAACTCAATTAATGTCTTGCAACTGAATTTTGATGGATTGTATTTGTGTTCCGGCGAATGATTGATATCATTTTAATTACAATTTATATCTATAGTTCGTAAATACTTTTAAAACTAGATTTTGTATTATGACATGATATCAAATGTTTACAATATAAGTAATTTATATTTAAAGGCAGACACAAAAAATTGTTTTGTGATGCTTTACTTGTTTTATTAGTTTTACAGTTACAGTGTTTTACAATAGCTTCCCTTTCATGTAACGATAAAGTAATATTTAGTTCATTGTCGCAGGTGTTCTGTTTCTCATGTAAAAGCGTGATAATAGACCTACAAATTTGTTCACAAGACACGCATTGTTTGATACTTTATTGTAAAGTTTTTGTGTCGTTTTTGTTTATCATTGTTCTGATCCATTTCTTGCGCTCAATATATTAGTATACTATCTATGCGTCTAAACTTATTCCTCTTTTTTCGTTATATAGTATTATAACTATTTTCCATATAATCCCTGTTAGCAATAATAATGTTTGCTCTATTCACTAATTTATTTTTTATTTGTTATCTAATCTTTTTTTGAGGCTCAAGAAAAAAAATCAATGAATTTTATATAGAAAAGCAAAACAGTTTTCATATAAGTCTTTGATAACGACCTTAAAGAATCTTGACTTACTTTAAGGAATTTCCATTCTTTTGACTCAATATTCCTTGAAGTGGGTCTTATTTATTATTTTTATTCAATATATACCATATATAAGTCCACAATTAAAACATAAGTTTGAGATCAATGACATCATATAAGTTTTAGTACTATTAAAGGTTTTAATGCAATAAAATTAATGTTTAAATAAGTGTCAGCTCAAAAAATCTTAATATCAAAGCGAAAATTACTTTTAACGCTCTTTTAAGCAGCTGTTATAAAACGGTGACACGAATAGCCAAAAGCATTTAAATTGCTTAAACTAAAGCATGCATAATAATTAGCGATGATATTCACCAACTCATTAAGGATGTGCTGTCGGATATGTTGGATGACTAATGATCATATATTTTATTATCATTTTCACAAATGGGTGTGTCGTTTATGCTATTTTTTTCATTAAAGATGATTCAACTGAATGAAGTTAATCCCAAAGTTGGTCCACAATCGGGAGGAACGCGATTATATCTGAGCGGTTCTAATTTGAATATAGGATCAAACGTTGAAATATTTTTGGATGAGTTGCCGTGTCGTGTAGAGCGGTTTGTCAATTAATCAATCTATTAATTTATTCAAATACTAATATAATCAATCGTTTTATTTTTATATCTTTTCCTTCTATTTATAGATCATTGGCGAGCAGTAAACAGTTGAGTTGTCGCACAACTCCTGCACCGCATTCTTCTTTCATTGTGTCTCAATTAGTCTTACGTATTGATGGCTCTAATCTAACGCTTTCAAACCCATTTCAATACACTAAAGACCCAACAATTGACAAAATTTATCCACTCGAGAGTTTTTTCAGTGGTGGCAGAACTTTAATTGTGTTGGGCAGTAATTTCAGTTCAATACAACTCCCAAGAATTGCTGTCTTTGACGCACACAATCTCGTCAATGAAACTGTGAGTCATATCAAAAAAGTCTATTCAAATACTTTTTGGCTAAATTAACTTTTTATTATCCGAACCCAGACTTGTCATGTCATAAATTCTTCTGCGCTGTTATGTCCGTCTCCAAAGGTTAGTGAAGAAGTTCAGAGTCCGTCTCGAAATTATGTCCGCGATGTGAGCAATACTGGAATGAAACTGCGTATCGGTTTTGTTATGGATGACGTTCAGTCAGTTCGAGAATTGGAACAATTCTATCCTCTGCTTCCATCCAATTTGGTTTATGTTTCAGATCCAAAACTATTTCCTTTTGATGATAATGGAATCAAATTATATAAAGGAGAATCACTTGTAATAGAAGGAGAAAATCTAAGATTAGCGACGACTGAACTCGAAGTTAATGTTACGATCGGAACGAGAACTTGTAATCTTACGTCTCTAAGTATGACACAACTTGTATGCCTTCCACCTGATGTCCAACCATTAGGAACTGATGAAATTGGACGTAAAACTGACAATGATTTGCCATCAGTTGTGGTCCGAGTCGGAAATCTTCGTTACGATATTGGATTTCTGCGTTACGAAGTCTCAGCTGCCTATGAATTACCACCGCTAGTGATTGGTTGCTTTGTTGCCACCGGTGCTGTTCTCATGTTATTGAGTTTAATTGTTTTGGCAATATTTAAGCACAAGAGTTCTCAAGCAGAGCGAGAATACAAACGAATTCAACTACAAATGGATACACTTGAAAATAGTGTAAGATCTGAATGTAAACAAGCATTCGCTGAATTACAAACGGATATGACTGACTTAAATAACGATTTACAAACCACTGGTATTCCAACACTAGACCACAGGGCATACATTATAAAAGTATTCTTTCCGGGACTACCAGATAATGGAAGTCCCATTTCACTCGACTATAAAGTAAGTCTCAAAATTATTTTCAGTTTATTTATTAATCATTTTCTTTATTCATCAAATTTGCCTCATTTTTAATAATGTTTATAGCATACAAACGGTCACCCATTTAATAGCGAAGAATCGATGGCTCATTTCGAGCAACTTATTTACAACCGTTCGTTTCTATTAGTATTTATCGAAACACTCGAATCTCAGAAATCATTTACTATTCGTGATAAGTAAGGATTTCTATTATCATTTGTTTCAAATGAACTCTTATTCTAATGTAAACCTATTATTCCAGAGTCAATGTCGCGTCACTGTTAATGATTATTCTAATGGAAAAAATGGACTATGCATTCGAGTCAGTTATTATTATATATACTTTGAATCTCATTAATAAATAAATTAGTTTTAATTTTATTTATAATCATTACAGTATACTTCGAGAACTTTTAATAAGACTTATTCAAAAATATGCTGTTGGAAAACATCCACAATTATTATTACGTCGCACAGAATCAGTTGTTGAGAAATTGTTGACTAATTGGATGTCACTCTGCATGTATAAATACATTCATGAAGTGGCCGGAAGTTCATTATTTTTGTTATTCAATGCAATTAAGCATCAAATAGAAAAGGGTCCCATTGATTACGTTACTCATGATTCCAGATACTCATTATCAGAAGAAAGACTACTCAGAGAACAAGTCGAGTATTCGATTGTAATAATACATGTAATACAAGACGGACAGACAGATAAAATTCAATGTCGTGTCATTAATTGCGATACAATAAGTCAGGTGAAGAGCAAAATACTCGACACCATTTATAAGAATGTTCCATTCTCTCAAAGACCTTCTATTAATGAAGTTGATCTCGAATGGAGACACGGAAGAGGAGGTCATCTCATACTAGCCGACGAAGATTTAACCACTAAAGTGGTCAACGGCTGGAAAAGAATCAATACTCTAAGCCATTATGGTATCAAAGATACCGCTGTCATGAGTCTAATTATTCGTGAAAGACGTTCGAGTAATCATTTATATGAAACAATTCCTTCAAATACTCCATTGAATTCTCCATCGCGTAATAGTTATAATAATTATTCCCATTATTACAGTACTATTAATAGTAATAGTACACGAGTCTGTGATGATAGAGCCCGACTTTGGCATCTAGTCAAGCCTTTTGATGATAATCACAATCCATCTTCAAAAGATCAATTACATAAAGCCATTCCTGAAATATATTTAACACGTCTTCTCTCTACAAAGGTATTCAATTCTATTAAATTTACATTTATTTCAAATTATTAACTTTTATAATGTTTTCACTTCTATATATTAGGGCACAATTCAGAAATATGTCGATGATTTTTTATCCACAATTCTAACCGTTGATGATAAGCTTCCTTTGGCTGTGAAATGGCTTTTTGACTTATTAGATGATACGGCAGCTAAATATGGTATAACAGATGCTGAAGTAATCCATGCCTGGAAAAGTAATAGGTATTACAAATAAATCATCAAAATTTGAAATACTTTCCGGTTTGAAAAATAATTAATTTCATTTTGAATAGTCTTCCGCTGAGATTTTGGGTAAACTTAGTCAAAAATCCAGATTTTCTGTTTGATATCGAGAAGTCTTCTGCAGTTGATTCTTGTTTGTCAGTAATTGCACAAACTTTTATGGACTCGTGTTCGACATCAGAACACCGTTTAGGAAAGGATTCGCCTTCCAATAAATTACTTTTTGCTCGTGATATTCCAGTTTATAGAAAGATGGTCTCTAAATATTATCAGGAAATCTCATCATTGCCTCCAATTAATGAGTCCGATATAATCGCTAATATGAACGATATATCACTCGTAAGTCTTTCATTTATCGAAATAAACTTTTTAAACTTTAAATTAATTTCTGGTTAAAAATATTATTATTAACAAATACTTATTTTTAATCTGAAACAGTCATATACGGGAGAAGTGGACACATATAATGCATTGAGAGAGTTGTTTATTTATGTTTCCAGATATAGAGAGCAATTGTTTGATGCTCTTTGTTGTGATGTCCAGAGCCAGAGACAACATTTACATCTCAAGTTAGAAACTATCGCTTTCTCAATGGGAAGTCAAGAAACAATGTTAGTCTAATCAACAGATTATTTCATATATAGTATTGATATTGAGAATACACTCAATTATTAGTCTTAAAAACTGTTTGTAATTTAGTATTTGTACAGTATTTCAACTCAAATTGATTTACCGTTAATTATTTTTTTGATTGATTGCATGCATCAAACTATGCATTTTTATTGTAAACAAAATTCATTTATTTAAAAAAACAAGAAAATAACAATCAGGGTATTTATCGCATCAAATTTTGTAAATATTTAGCTATCATTTATGTAAATAATTAATTTATACCGAATTCATCGATATTATTGAAAGAATTACTTATTGATTACTTTCTACATTTGTTTTTCATTATTTTTGTATACATGATAAATAAAACTTGAATTTTATAATTATCAAAAGTCATTTTTCAATATTTATCTTGACTTCATTGTCAAGTTGAAGAGTCTTATACAATAAAAAATCACACCTGAATGCTATTTGAATGATGTATTTCAAAAAGAGCACTTTTGAGATCTTGATTGAATTTTATTTTGAACTCTTAAATACAAATAGAGAAATCTCAAAAGAAAATGAACTTTGAAGTCTAAATCCTTGAACTAACGGTCGTACCATTCATTCATTCCTCAAGTTATCACTTGAGTGTAAGAAATTTGAAGGTTTAGAGAAACACTTGAGGGATAACTCTTTGAGGGCTACAATTCATAAAGTATTGGGACTCAGAAAGTTCCCCCTAAAGTTTGCGCAGATCAAAGAGAGCAGTGCAGAGCGCAAAAGTTCATTTTTTTCATGTTTTGGACGATATTTTCAATTCAAATTTAAACCTACAAAAATGCAAAAGACAAGA
>JAQFXV010000201.1:0-29890 GCA_034694065.1 Camisia spinifer
AAGACTTTATTAAATTATTAAATATTGCACTTCTATTGAAATTTCTGAATAATTTTCAATTTTGAATACCTTTTTATTGACATTTTATTGACTTATTTTTATGACTTTTTAGAAATATGAGGAAATATTTATATATAATACGTTTTAAAGTGTCATTATTTTGCATTAAAAACTTTTTGGTTCATTAAATTGTATAAATTTTTTCCATCCGTTACTCTTGGGTCAAACTTCAAAAAAATTTTCTTATCAGAAATTTTTCAGTGAATTCTGTCTGAATTATGTCTTTCATTAACTTTCAAAAGTTATTGTCATTAAAACAGTTTTTGAACTTTTTCTTTTCACATGAAAATCCCACGAAGTGTTAATTGTTAAGGAAATTAACATTAAAACTATTATAATGCAAATCTTTTTCTCGTATGAATAAAGAGAAAAACTTTTCTTCGAGACATCACATAAGTCTAGAGTAAGTGTTTTAACACAATTGTTAAAAGAATAATAGATTAAATTTTACTATCCTTTGAATTGAATTTAAAATTATTTTTAGTCGAGTGGAAAAATCTTATTTCTTATTAAATCCTAATTAATTGCTATTTCACTGACTTATCTGTCTGTAAATCTGATTCACAACTATTTATTATAATTAAATAAAGCCTTGAGATGATTATTAATGTTTTTTATGCATATTTTTGTTCAGATAAGAAGAGTACTAATTATTAATCTTAAGAAAATTATGACTATTTTGCTATGATTAATGTGTAGAGAAATTAGTGGCAAAAATCCTAATAAAAAGAAGAATATTCTTCTCTCAAGCAATAGTTCTGTCAATAGATAAACTCTTAATTTTAATTAAATTTCTGTAATTTGTTGAGAAAATACTTTTGTTAAGCTTTGAGTTTATGGGAAATGTTTATATAATTTCTTTGTTTCTTCAACTCATTAAAAACTCATCAAAATATTGAGATTATTTCCCTTAAAACTTTCCCAAAAGTTCTTTTTATTTAATTATAAAGTTTTATAATTATTTCTATAATTTAGAAAGGTTTTTAACTTGACTTAACTTTTAAATAGCTTAAGATATTTTTGGGTAAAAATTGAATTCAAGAGTACTTTTCTTTGAATAAAATACCGGTAGATTCGTATTGATTAATAGCTATAAAATTGAAATGAGTTCTATAGAAAAATATTAATTTATATTCAATCTTGAAATATGTTAAGAATATAATGAACTTCATTTGAAAAAAGTTTTAATGAGAGCTTGAATTAAATTAATCTAAAGCCAATTCAAAGTTTTATAATTATTTTAACATATAAAAGAAGAAGAAAATTACTTTAATAGGAATAATCATTAGTTCCACTTAATTAACAAATTCAAGTTTAATA
This sequence comes from Camisia spinifer, assembly GCA_034694065.1. Classification (NCBI taxonomy): domain Eukaryota; kingdom Metazoa; phylum Arthropoda; class Arachnida; order Sarcoptiformes; family Camisiidae; genus Camisia; species Camisia spinifer. The sequence continues at coordinate 1,381 of JAQFXV010000201.1, forward strand.
CACACTGAATGCAAAATAATTCCTAACGTATAAATCACGAAATCTTAAAATATTTCAAGAAAACTAAGCAGTAGTTGAAAGAAATTTTTCTGCCAAAACCCTATTGAGAACGACATATGTTGTGCAGTCTCTCATTGTTACCATTGATAGGAAAAGAATCCAATCAATAGCGCGTATACTTATATACCTCTCTCTATCTTTCTCTCCTTTTTCTCCCCAACCGAACAAAATAATAGCCATAATAGAAATTCTTTATTCCCCAAGTCTTTCGATCTCTGAGATTATATTTTCTTTATTCATTCAGAATGAAAAAGGTCTCAAATGTTCACAAAAGTTCAAAATCTTCTATTATTAATGTTATGCAAGTTTTTAACTTATTCTACTTAAAGATATTAAACTGAATTATGTTTTTCACATATACACACCTTTTAGATTCACAAAGTTATTGTCCTGACAGATATCTGTAATAGAGATTTGGTTCATCAGTACCACCAAAAACCTCTTCTTTATATCAATTGTTAAACTCTAAAAGAAGATCAGATATGATAATAGATGTAAAACATAATTCGGTTAAAAAAGTTCTAAAACTTGAAATGAATGAAAAGTTTCTTCTATTTAAATGCGATTTTATTAACAGATTATAAGATTTTGAAAAGTCAGTCAATAAGTTAAATAATTATTATTCTTTAATAATTTAAAATAAATTTATTTGATTTGTAGAAAACCCGAAAACTTATTTCTAAAAACAAAGTTTTCATTGAATCAAATAAATAGTTTGAAGGCAAGAATTGATCTGTATTTAGATCTGATTGGGGTTGTTGTGCAGTAAACTGTTTTATTGTTGTCGAACAATATCATTGTTTAGATTTTCAATTGTTTTTAAGATGCGCCACATTTTACTCAAGATTGAAAGTATGATTCATTTTATTCAAATTTCAAGCTTTCATAACTTCAATAAAAACAAAACTCATTCTAACCAACATTGCATAAAATCTAGACTTAAATAAATCTGATAATAAACTTGATATAAAAATAAAATATTTCTATTGTATTCAAATTCTCTCAACTATCACAAAACATATGCATATATTCTCAAAATTAATTGTAATCTTAAGCAAATATTTTATTTAATTGTTCATTAATTGTTTATATCTTTAGATAATTTGCAGATCTCTTGAAATAATCTAAGAATAAGCGATATTATAATTAATTATTTCTTAAGGATAGGAATAATATGTTTAATGATTATGAGATATTTTCATAACTTAATAGACTTGAGGAAAACTTTTATATTTCTCGGGGTAAAAATCAAATAATGTATTATATAATTGAATGAATTATTCTTTAGGATCAAATCCATTAAAATAGTAAGACATGAGAAAAATAGCATTTAATTTAAATCTATTTATAAATTCAATTTTTATACAATGCTAAGAAAATTGCCGCAAAAATAATTATTATTTCAATTAAATTAATGCGAAAATTGGCTTCTGATCTAATTTTCTGATATAATCTTAATCTAAAACTTATTTTCAACCTATCATTTACCGCACCTTTTAATACATTTACTGTAATCGACATCTCATTAATAATTCAATGAGTAGTTTATCAATAATAGGAATTTTATTATCAAAATTATACGTTTCACTCAATTCTAATTTTCACCCCTATTCTAACTTTAATTAATATCAATCTCATATTTTTTCTTTATTTAGAAAAATAAATGAAAGAAATATTTAAAATATTTATCTATTAAACTTGAATTTAGAGTAAATGAGATAACCTTAATAATGAACTTCTTGCTATCTCTAATACCCTTTTTCAATAGCAATTTATTCACTCATCAAATATCGATCGATATTTTGATAGCGAAATTACTTTGAGTTAAAATGTTTTGTCAATAGACTATTGAGTTTCTTGTTTTGTTTCTCGAAATAAATCTATAGATTATATCTATTGAATAGCGATTGATATTCACTTCGAAAAGTTGCTATTGATTTGAGTGAGAAAAGAATGCGGAACTCAATGATATTCTGCAAAAATTCTTGTAAAAAATGTTCGAAATTTAGGATTAATTGGTAATTATTTACTAGATTCCTTGAACAAAAAGTAAATAATTTGTTTGACTGAATCTATTATCAAGTTTGAGTTCAAAATAGACCTGACATCAAAGCCAAAAAACCCAAACTTAAAAACAAACCCATTCGAAGTACAGCTCAATTAAATTAAATCAGATTAAGTTCATTATAAACTAGAGCTCTGTTGTCATAACAAGACCTATGATTTATTCCTACTTTGATATCTAGTATAATAAAAATAAAAGGAAGAAGAATAGGAAACAGATAATCAGACATTAATCTTCTCTGAATGGTTATTATGCAGAATAAACTCTATTAAACTGTATCTCAAAGCTATAGCTATAGGGAAAAAGTTTCTAAAATAATATGCATGATAAAAACTTGAAACACACCCACACATAATGCTCAACACTTTAGTTCTTGAGCCCACACTTTTTGAAATAAATGCAATATAAGAATGAGAAAAAACCTGAACTACTGATTATAATAATATGCATTAATTCTTCTCAAACTGATATAACTATGAATACTGTCCATCAAAAGCTACCCCAAAAGATACTATACGTGCAGACATCAATTTAACTCAAAGATCGAGCTGGAAAGCAAAGCTCATACTTGTAAACCAATGATCTCAAGCCTAACTAAAAAAGACCATTCACTTAATAGCTGTTACTATCAATCAAAGTCTATTTATCACTATAAAAAATGAATTTTTTCTCTTTACTTTCTATTAATATGACTATTATATGTTTTGGATGATCATTGAAGTATTCAATACTTGGGCCGCAATCGTGACCACATGTCTTCTTCAAACATAATAACACTTAAATTTTAACTTTAATATCTTTTTATATCAAAATAATTTTCCCCTTTTTTGGTCAATTTTACTATAAGTGCACTCTTTCTGAATAAATTTTTTTTCTTAACTCTTATGCATTACTTGAAAACTCTTGAATTATATCAGAGCTGTTCTTCAGGTATTATATGGATTATTATCTCTGTTTTTCAGGTCATTGCCAACAGACAACTTACTTTATAATACATTTGCCTTTAATTTGCATTTTATATCAATTGCCTCTTGACTTATAATCAAAACTTAAATTATTTATTATTTTCAATATGACACGCATTCATTTTTATCTTCTCGTTATTTTATATTTCGTGATTTCGTGATATATTATTTCATTTAAAAATCGAAACAATGCATGCATTTTATTTAGCACTGAATTAAAACTTAATCTAATGGAGAATTTTATGCAAATCTATTTTATTCTTATTCTTCGCTTCCAGTAATTTATTGGTCGATTAGATCCACAAAAAATTTTTTTGCATAACTACTTCTGTTATGAATACATCTGTCTATAAATGTTTTTTAATGGTTCCGATCCATGGATTTATCACTAGATTATGTTTTTTCAAACAATACTTAATCCATGTTTCTCAGGTGTTTTCAAACTTAAGAAACAATTTGGATTCAAATAAGTATTATTTAATAGGATTTCTTCAATTTGTTCAGTAAGAGAGAACACCTTTGAAGATAAAATTTATAACACGATGAGTAGTAATCCTTTATTCACATTAATTAAACTTATTTACACTGTGAATGATTTACGATAATAAAAGATTTCTTATTCTTTATTCCTTTTCTTTTATTTAGTGGTTTTTGAAACTTAAATAAGATTAATGTTAATAAACATAAAATTAAGTATTCATTTATTCAAATACTAACTGTTAGGATAACTTTCAGACAAAAATTTGATTTTCAAACTCAAGTTAGAGTAAAAGTCAGTAAAACTGAATAGTTTTCTCTCTAACACAATAAATCTTAAGGGAAATAGTCTTTAATTGTTCAATATTTAAAATAGTGGGCACTTCATAACAATGAATTTAGTGGTCATGAATTATCTTCAAAGAAAAATTCTTAAACAAAGCAACAATACAATGATCTCTCTCTTTCTCTCCCATTATAACTGATATAAAGGTGAAAATGATTCACAATAACTATAAGACAGACAACTTCCTACCCCTTACAGGAATCTCAATTCATTCCTCAATTTGAAGAAGTATGTAATGAGGGTGGAGAGCATGCAATAGTCAATTACATCTGGGGTTCACTGTTATAGTCAGGCGGTAAGTAGTTTTGGTTTAAAGGCTAAGATATCATATTTGGAGAGATATAACTATTTTCAATCTCTTTGTCACACAAACTCACACCAAACCAACTCTGGAATCGTGTCTTGTTATCTCTCATGTTTGACCACATCTTCAGCTCTCACACCTGTCTCCCACTCTTTATTATAAAAGTTGAAGCATTGTTGAAAAAGATTTACTTTTTATGATACGGGAAATGAGAGAGCGGAGAGAGAGAGAGAGAGAGAGAGAGAGAGAGCTTTCGAAGAGCAAACTCGTGATATAATAACACCTCTTTTTTCAAACAATATAATAATAAGCTTTAATAATAATAACCTTAATTATAGTATAACTCGCTTAACTCGACTTTTTTTAATACAAATATCATTTGAAAATTATGTTTACGTATTGTTGTGGTCTTGAAATTTATTTCGTGCTCAAAAGTATTTAAATGGTTTGAGCACAACCTTATTATAGCATCACTTATATACCATTTAAATTTTTTATGCACTATTATATGCTATTCATCCATATTTCTCGAGTGAACTGGACTTCAGTTTCTATAAATATCACGAACTTTTAAGATATGATAACTGTTTGAAAACTCATATTTATTTAAATTTTGATCCAATTATTATATGAAAGCATTATATATTTTAAATGAAATCTTTTCAATTGGGATTTTTTTCTGAAACTCATTTGAATATCTATTTGAAAACTTGATGTTTCATTATTAAGCTTAAGAGTTATGCTAATAAGTTATTAAAAGTAATTCAAATTTTTATGATTATGCATCGTTTGATTTTATTTTATGCCGGAATTCATCTTTCGTTTATCACAAACTTAATGATATGTTTCAAAAACGCTTTCAAATTATTTGAAACCTAAAAAACTGATAAACGAGACAAGAAGATAACCATTTAGTTTATTCATGAAAACAAAAAGTTTATTCAAAATCAGTTGAACTCTTTCATCAAATAAGGCAAAAACAATAAATATTTTAGCAAAAATCTTTTTATCTTTTATGCAAAAAACTTTTTCCTCTCATTTCTATTGTAATTCTTCACCTGATTATCCCCTATATATTCATGAAATATATTGTCTCATATTTATCATCATAAAAAACTTATGTAATCCTAACTTTTGACTGATATGATAAAGAACTCAAAAGACTTTATTATAAAGTAAAATATAAAACTTCATAACTTTAATCTACATAATAAACTCCCACAAGAATTAAGAAGAATAAAGATTTTCTAATGAAAATTTGAGAACAATATGACTCCTCTTTTCAAAAATTATTTAAGTCCTGACCTGAAGATCATAACGTGATGGCATTAATAGAATAAATTTCTGAACTAAGGTATACCTCACCTAAATTTGAACAAAAATTATATTTTTATAATTTACTTTGAAAGTTAAATAAAAAAAATTTATTATCATAACAAATAATGTACACCTTTTAGTGCAAATAATTAGCGAAACTAATGTCTGGGCCTATCCTTAACCCGTTTTTGCCATCATTTTATATGAACTTTACTTGAAATTGAAGTTTAAATAATAGTTATATTGAATAAAATATAGTTCAAGCGATAGATGAGAAGAATGAGCTTTTTTTTATTTACTTTGTAAGTTATTTATAGTTTTCGTGATGATAGTAATGATGATGAGAAGTATATTACGGGGTATTAAAGAGACCTTAATATGTGTTACAATTTGTGGTTTGAAATCAATCCGTCAAAAAAGTAATTGTAGTTTTGAATATATGTTTTGAAAGTTTTGGTATAATTCAAAATTCGAAATGATTTAACTTTGATAGAAAAAAAATTATTTACATTATAAATAAAATCGCATCTAATTTTAGACTATTTATGATTCATATGATGTTTAATTTTATTTTTCGTAAAAAAGTTTCCAAATTGAAAATCAAACAAACATTTAAAAACTATTATTACATACTTTAAAATTGTTCATTTTTGAAGTTTTTTGAATACATGAAAATATTTAATAAAATTGAATATAAATTCAATTAAATATTTATTGAGATCATAAAACTCTTAATTGAATAAAATCTAGTTTAAGTCCTGAATATTCTGATTCTTTTGAGTTGAAAAATCTTTTTTCCTCATAAGTAATTCTTTAAATATATATTAAAAGAATTCAAAGAAATTGTTGATTCATTCCATTTGATTAAACTTTTTTTCAAATAAGAAAATCTAATCTACTATTAAATTAAGAAAATTTATTGTTTTCTTTTGAAGCCATTATTTATCATTATTTCTAATTCAATTTTGACGGGTTTTAAGGATAATAATTATATAAATAGCTGTTGAAAAGAGTTGTACTCCTATTGTGTTTAATTTACTTCACAGGAAGAGAACTGTAAAAATATTTATTAGCTTTAGAAGAAAAACTTTTTAACTTATCCTAACTGTTAAAGTAAATAATGACAATAAATAACAACAGCAATTATTTTAAGGTAATGTAATTTCTAGTGACTGGTGTTGTGTCTCTTTGTATTGTTAGCAGAGATGGTGTTTCAGGTCATTCGATGGGATAGTCTTAACATCAGAATTAAGATCAATTCTTAGGTGTTATATATTTTACAACTATTTTGACGTTTAAGTGTTTTTTGACTTTTTCTATGAGTTTGAATTGTTTTAAGATAAATAGTTTGAATTTCTATCTTATTTTTGAACTGGTTTTCAACTGTCCTTTTTGTGTATTGTTTTATTTTACACTTTTTATTATGTTTTGTGTTATTATTTTGAGAAAATTTTGAGATTTGAAAATTCCAAACATTTTTCTGAATCTCTTATTGAAGTTTAAATGAAAATTTACTTCAATACTAGATTTGCCAAAAAATAATAGCATTCATTTCCTACGAATCAAAAGGAAGAAAAGCTTTTTTGCATTCAATCAAAGACAGGAACAAATTAATTGTTAAAACTGTTCATTTAATCAAAACCTTAAACTTTCAATTTTCTCAAACAACTCATACATTATTTTCAAAGCATAAAAAAGTATATCAAAAACTTCATTCCTGCAAAAGTTGTAGCACTCGTATCGAGACATGCAATGATGTGATTGAAGTTTTTTCTTACGAATGAATTCTCTCAATTGATGCAGAAATACAGGTATTTTACTGGCCTTTGAAGCCAAAGAGTCGAGTTGAATGTCACACACAATAGTGACTGTGATTTTCCACAATTATTTGGCCATCGAATCCAATTTTTTTCACCATAACTATATCTGATTCCTATAACAAAGGACTGGAATTATCTTTTTTACATGTCTCCATCCAATTGATGAGTTGAGTTCTCAATTTCCTTATGAGGACACCCGTTGAGAATTAGATTGAATGCATATGTAATAAAGTGTACAAGAAATAAAAAAGTTTTGTTTATTATAAAAGAGTTCAAAGCTCAGGACAAACCTTATATTAGACTATATTTAAACTTTAAATCAAGTTTCAAAATTGATTCTTCAATTTTCTTAAGAGGTTTTGAATTATATTATCCTATTTTTGAAGTTGGTTTAGATAACTATTTGGCTAAGATTTCATTGTATTTTATTTTTAAGGTGTTTTTTCTCACTTTTTCCTCCGACTGTTTGATAAATAATTATCATAAATGGGATCTTAGACTGAATTCTTCCTATGTTTCTGTCTGTAATTTTTTCCACTTTTCTTATTTTATTATAAATACAATACAGTTATAGTCATAACAAGTGTTGTTTCTTGTTTTCTGAAAATAAAAATCAGTTCAAAGTCCTCTTTTATTCTTTTGTGAATAATTTTTAGAATTGAGGAAAATATTTGTTCAATTGTTTTCCGATTTCATGCGATTTCCTTTCGATGTTGGTAAAGGCGTTTTCATAAAAATATAACAATATTTATGACTCGAAAGTTTGTTTTAAGTTTGAATGACAACAATTTTCAACCCAATAATTGTATTCTTCCTTTCTTTCAATTGTCTTTATCTAAGAGTTTCAAAATTCAAAACTAAGAAACATATTCAAGAGGTAAAAAATTACCTAAAAAACAATTACTGTCAGACTAGACATAAAAGTAAGCAAATGAAAACTTATATTCACTAATATTTAAGTCCTATTCTTTTAATTGGCTTTAATTTTGAAGTTTCCATAAGAAAAAACTTTTATTTCAGATCTATTTTTAATTATAAGAAATAATAGTCTCGTGAAAAGTGAATTCAAACTTTATATTCATTTTTTTGAAGACAAAAATTAAGAAAATTAATGCAACAGTGATTTTTTGATATGTGGTTAGTTTAGTACTGATGAAAGTCCAGCCAATCAAATGAATTTCAAATTAAATGTCAAAAATAATAGAGAAGAGAAAATGTCTACAAACCCATTAATAAATTACAATCAAAGTTCAATAAACTTAACTATTTTTGATACAAAATTAGTAGTTTTCTGTCAGAATTCTTGACAAACCCATTAAAAAATCATTGTTTTCGGGTTCTCTCTAACTCTCCCCAACTTTCTAACAGTGGTTCCGAAGCTATAATAGAAAAAATATCTAAAGTCTAGTCATTAGTCTCTAAACGCATCAAAATATAGACCAATTGTGAGAGTTATTTAATTTTTTTCACTCAAGCCTAAAGACTTTCATTTTCGTAACAAAATTGAACTTAAATGACATCTAAGTATAGAAAAAGAAAAAAAACTCAATATTATTCAGAATGAAATAATATTTACTTTCAAATTATTTTCGAATCTTTTTCAAATCATTTAAATATAATTTATTTTAGATTAAAATAAAAACATTATTACGATAAACAGATAGCTTATGTCCGGAATTTTTAATTTTTTTATTCTGTATAACTTGAATCAGAAGTTAAATAATATATCTTTTTGATAGAGTATTGAAATGAAAGCCTAATCATTACTCAATATATGCTGAATTCGTGCGATGAATATCTGAATTTAGAAGAGATGTTATATTAAATGATAGTTTGAATATTTGTATAAAGAGTTGTTATTTCCTTATATTCATTCATCATATTAATGAAGCATTTGATGATATAAGAGGAAAAGTTAGCAATTTATGAAATAAGGTGATAACACATATTAATACTGCATATAAAACTCAAAATTAATATTCATTATAGTATTTTTCAATCAAATCAGTTAATCAAATAGTGAATGAAATGTTTTCTCTACTCATACAATAAGTTAGAATAATAGCGAAATGTTTGTGATCGAAATTCATAAGTCAAGTCTAATAACTCTATTGTGTAACTGAACTCAAAATATAAATGTTCAGTGAAATGAAATCTAAAATACTATAAACATATGATTAAAAAAGAAGTTTCGTCATCGAGTTCTTCCCGGAATTCGATGTCGAGCCAGAAAATGACAAAACAATAGACTTAGAATAAAGTTAATGCAAGCGTAACAATGAAAATATTTTTTTATTTGACTCGATGAATAAAAAAATGCACTTCCGACGGAGTTTAGAAATATTAATGTGAAGTAATAATCAGTTATCTGTATGTTATAATAATGTGTAGATAACTTGTTATTATTAAATAACCTTCAATTGTTTGACCTGTCATTTCAGATCAAAAACTTCTGTTTCACTTTTACCTTTTTGAAAATATATTTAGCTTATGATTTTTATTCAAATTTTCATAGAAATTATTGTAAATGAATTAGATTTGCTTTTTTGCTGCAGAAAAAGGTCAAAACTTTGTGTTTGAAATTTTTTGAAAGGCAAAGAAACCATTAAATGTCTATTATTATGTTGAATGTTATTTTTGTTTTTTGAATAAAATCGAAATTAGTTCAGTTTTTGTTTGTGTTACTCTAATTTTTTTGCTAATTTATTTTCATTCTAGTTATTATTTAATCATTAATCTAATCGAAGACTTTACTCTATTAACTCATTTTTCACATATAAACTCGACTTTTGAATGAAACAATTATAATATTTTCGATTTATTTGTGAACAAAAATCAATTAAAGTTTGCTTCAATTGTTTTTATTGTCAAAATTCAATGAGAAAATTAAGATTTTCTAAATTTTTTTATTCAATTAAAAACAGGCTTTAAATAACTTTTAATGAGAAAATTGTAATAAAATTTTACAATTATTGCATTGAAAAATAAATTTTTCAGCATTAATAAAACTTTTCGACCTCGAGAGCCCACAACCTTTCATAATAATAGAATTTATTGATCATAACAAAAGTCATAAAAAGATAATCGGATAGCTTATTATGTAATTTCTCCAATAGTAAAAAACTACTTATTCACGAGTTATTACAGCAAAGCTTTAAAAAGTTAATGATATAATTCTCCAGAAATATCATTCAACTATTGATTTTGAAATCACGACAAAATTGAACAGCAATTACTTCCTTAAGTCAAACAATTCATCGACTATTAACACTGTCCTAAACAATTTGCTTTTGTCCAGAATTTTTTTCATTGTCAATGCCATTAAATGAGTCGCTACTATTGGTATTTTTTCCGAACTACCGATCATTAGATCATTTTTATGGGTCTTAATCGTGTGGCCAATTGTTGGCAAAGTGTTCGCCTATTATGTTATAAAACTTTTTTCTTATTACACTTGTTTTGGAACCAAAACTAAAAATAAGGTTACATTTCCTTATATGACTTATTATTATAGCATTTCTTGAAGAAAAAATTTGTCTTTTGCTTAACAATTACTTTGGATTTGAGCCCAAAAACTTTTCATGTTTGAGGAATAGTCCGAAAAAATTTCTTTCTCTGTAAGAAAATTGAATCAGAAAAAAGTTATTTTACTAAACAATATGTTATTATGGACTAAAGTCCGATTCCGTTACTATTTTAGGCTATTTTTTCATAAATGCAATTCTTATTGTCGATTAAAAAAAGTTTAAGTCCACTTAAAATTATTTTTGGCTTTCAGACAATAGTTTTTGAAAAATATTTATCATTTTTTATGCTTAAATATTTATTTATATGTGAAATTTCACATACTATTTGATAGCAAATCATTTCATGTTTATTCCAATAAAAATTAGATTTCAGAAAGTTTTTCCTGAAAGAAATTAGTTTTTTTTAAAGCTATGTAAAAAAGTTTATGATTTTATTTTTGATCGAATATAAGAATTTTTTGCAAAATTGCTTATGAATTCACGCATGAAATTCTTCACGTATTTTTCAACTCTTATTTTCAGCATAAAAAGTAATAAAATTCGCTAAATTGGCACTTATTTCAAGAAATAACTTGAAAATAATAAGAAAACATTAAGATCAAAGTAACTTCAGTTCAAATATATTTTGATAGAAAGTTTGAATATTCTCTCAAAACTTGATAATAGAAAAGAGTTTCAAAAACTATTTCCCATATTCTATATTTATCCAGCAAAAATTCATTGTTTCTCTACATTAATTCAATTTTAAATGCTTTCAAGTGAAAACATATTGCCCTAAAACAAACAAAAAATATGTTTCTCATCATTAAACAAGTGGTATCTCAAAATGTTACCATTAATAAGCCTATAACCTAACTTTCAAACTTTTCATTCTACTGATAGTTCATTTACTCTAGTTTTCAAAAAAATAATTATTGAACTCACTTTCAATTCAAATCAATTAATCATTATTCGAAGCAATTTGTTCAGAAAAATAATCTACAATACATTTATAGTAAAAAAGGGGTTGTTGTGGAACGTGATTAATATTTAAAAGATAAAGTTTAAATCTTTACATAATCATTGGGTAAAAACTGGTAAAGTATGACAAAAACATAGTTTATTATTCAGTACAAGTAGTGAATGGGATACAAAAAAATGAGTCTTTTCGCTATCAGTACTAATAAAATGTGGGAATCGTTGGTCACAATATCCGTGGGAACTGAAACAATTGGATAATGAATAGCTAGAGCTATGAGAGAGTAAGATTGAAACAGAATAAACTGATAGATAGTATAGAAAGCAAGCAGAGATGATAATCATAATAATAGTAATGGATTTTTTCAGTCAACCATTCTTTGTGATGACCGAATTGTTATGAACAAAACGCGTCTTGTTATCAAATAGTTAGGTGACTATCTGTTGACTCCCATAGGTTTAGGAATTTTTCCGCTCAGGACTTCTTTCACTTTTCTTATTTGATTCCCTTTTTGGTTCTCATCAGTCTATCTGATATTTCACAGCAAACAATTAAGTTATATTTAAAGACTTATTGGCGCATGACTTTAGTTTTCTCACACGTTTCACTTTTAACTACTTTCTACTTCTCTTACTCTAACTTCAAAGAACTTTCATTTTATTATCATAATTATCATTTGGTTTACGAAATTCTTCAGGTTTTTACCATTTGTTTCACTCAAATGACTTATTGTTTTCTTAAATTCTATGGCTCAGGACTAACTTTTTACGGATCTATAATCTATATTACGCCAAAATTATATTGTTTTGAACTAATTATTTCTAATTTTATTCTGTATTTTTATCATGAAATTTTTGATGGATTTTTTTTTCTAAATAATTCTTTTAGATATTACACAATAATTAATGCTTATGTCTTATAATTGCCTGAATTAAATACCTTTGAGTGGTCTTCGAATCAAATTATTTTACTTATCATTCAGAGTGCATGAAATATCAAATTAAAACTTGAAGTTTTATAAACGGGTCAAAGAGTTTCGAGCTTTGAGTAAACTCAAGCTTTGATTAAATATAGTGTTTGACTATCAGAAAAAATTCAGAGTATTTTCAAGAAGTGTCTTATACTTAAAGACAATTTTCTTGACGGAAAATTTTTTACACTATGTTAAAAATCTCTGTCTTTAACATTATATTTATTTATGGGTGATATTTAAGATGTCAACTCAAAAAAGGAGTTTTTCATCGAATTCTCTGCGGAAATAAAATCAAACAAATTTTCTGTTTAAAACTTTTGGTTCGTGAAGGGAAACAAAAAATTATGATAACCTGATAATCATATTTATTTCATATAATATTATCGATGATAATAATCAAAGTTTATAAACTTTATTCGTTGACATTTTTGAGTTAGAGCTCACACTTGAAAAATATTTTCTCATCACTTAATTCAAGCGAAAAAATATTTTTCATCCGTGACTCTAAAAGTAGTTTCATCTCAAATACTTTATTGTTCATTATACTCAATATCTATATTTACCATCAAATCGTACGGCCTATAAGAGTACTTAACATTTTCAAACACTGACCTGCAATCAAATGCTAGTTATACAATACTTGATTGCAACTAATTTACCATAAATTGAGACTTTTCGAGGGATAGTATACTTGATATCAATTTTAAGTTAAGTTTAATAAAGTGTAAGATTAGGAAAGAAATATCGATCAACTCGTTTAATGACATACTTATTAAATGTCAAGATAAAATTCGAATTAATTATAGTGATATTGATAGTGATATAAATTTTAAATTGTTTAACAGGTTTGTTTTCGATTAATTTGAGTTATCTATTAATTTGAGTTATCTATTGAAGTCATTGATCATTATAATGATTAAAAAAACCTTATCTTAACTGTATTCAAACAAAAATTAATTGTTTTTTCTCTTTATTACTGTTTTCATCGACTTTGAGAGAAACTAACTATTAATTTGTTAATAACTTGAATACCAGTTATACAAAAATAAAAATTTCACGAAAAGCTTAAGAATCGTTTTTAAAATAATTAGAAAATACTCTCTTTTATTATTAGATAAGAGTCTGTTCAAAATCAAAGCCTAATAATTATAGTGTGAAGTGACTGAAGAATTTTAGTGAATAAATACATAATTTAAAGACTTAATAATAGATAATTAGGAAGAAAAACACTTTTGAAGGAAAGAATCGCAACTTTTCCCGAAAAAGTTTTCTCTTTCATATTCAAAATCCTATTGAATCCTAATTAGAGGAAAAGTCCTTCACATCACTAGCCTTTAAGCTGAATGCATAATAACTATGCATAGAATTAATGTGAGAAAAATAGTAAAAGGATTTCTCACTTGCTTTGCGTTTTAACTTTTATAAGCGAAGTGTTGTGTTATTCGTGAGAAAATGCTTTCACTCATAAAAACTTCAACAATAGATTATTATATTATATGATTATTAATGTGAGCCTATCTTTATATTCATATCCTTTTATGAATAGTCATATGTGTTGAGGAAAAGTCTTCATCCGAATCATTGAAGCAAAAGTTTTCGGCCAATAAAAAGCTATTATTTTTTAATTTTATTCAATTTTGATACTCATTTTCGATGATTTTTTAGGTTAATATCACTAAATATTCAGACTATTTATATCATTGAATATTCAGAATATTTGAATTTCTAACAAAATATTTTTCGAACAATTATTCATGAATAGAAAAATTTATACATTCAACCGAAGGCTTGACATTACGATTATAATTATTCACAGTCGAGAAAACAAAGAGTTTTTCCTTTTCTACTGTCATAATCGGTAACGCGTTGAGCAGTTCATGATAGCCAACAGTCAGAGAAATCCGCCCTCAAAAGTAATTTTGATAAATAAAAAAAACTAGAGTTTAAACCCGGGTTTAAAGCATTTCTCATTCTAAAGTGTGTATAAGAATTAGCTAAAGATAGGGTAAAAAGGAATATAAGAACCATCAACTTTATAACTGATGATGATTAAGGTTCAGTTACGCGCCACCGACTATGATATTGCTTTAGGCAATAGTTTTGTGGCATTAAATTTATTCATATTAAGTATGAGTTTTAGAAAAGTTTGCTTTTCCGAAACACTCTGTCATGTTTTTCATGTAATTTATTAAAGTTTTTGTCCTTTTTCTCCTCTGAAAGTAACTTAATTTAAAACCTATGCTCTGACACAAACTTGTTCTTGAAGTTATTCTTCTCTATATTTTGTTAATTAGTTTAAAGAATTAAATGTCAAAATGATTTACCAATAATTGGTTACTCAATTATCTTGTTTTTATAACTTATATCCATCTTATTTGCTATGAAGGGTAGTATTTAAATACTTAACTTGTCATAAATTATGTATATTTTGTGGTGGAATTAATGAAGAATAAACAATTTAATTGCTTCGGCAGTCTATTTGCTAAGTTATCTTTGAGATAATTTTTTATAAAAGGAAAAATATAAATTTTAGGACAGGAATATTTATTTATTTTTCTTGGAATTTATTTATACTTGCATTGAAATCAACTTTTTATCGGAATTTTGACAAAATTAACCTAAATATAACTCAATTTATGGCATATTTGGGGCAAAATTTATCATATGTGAGAATTTCATTAGTTTTTTAGAAAGAATTCGGAAGAAATGTGGAAAATATTTTGGGAATTTGAATATTTCTTCATTGCTATGTTTAGTGATCCCGAAAAGTTTTTATTATCTCTTAATGAACTTTAATAAAAAGATACTGACATTGTATGAGAAGTAAAAAGATTTTAAGTAATTAATTTTGAAATGAGTTAAAATTTAAACTTTACTTTAGGAAATATTCAGAATAAGACTTGAATTTGTGTTAAACTTTTTTATAATAACCATTAAAATTAAAACTTATAGAAAATCCTCAAAATTATCCTTAATTTCAAGATTAAATGCCTATAAAATAACTATAGCGTGAAAATAATTAGTATTTAACAAGAATTAAAACAAAATAATTGAATACAATTTCTAAAGTTAATGACCATTATATTAAACAAACTTTTTTGTCTATTCCTTTACACAGAAGTTCTTATGAATAATTCATGAATAATTGAAGTGATCATTAATAATGAGACATAAAACCAAAAACCTAAACAACAATTATAATCGAAATGAGATTTTATCATAAAATTAAACTATTTATTGGAGTGTGTCTTCTGGTCATTGATGTCGATTCGTTCGTATCAGCAAATAATAGTCCGCCAAGATTTAAATCTGAAGATTTAGATGAATTACAATCAGAGATTGTGGTTCGTGTCAAAGAAGGCGAATCTTCTCTTAATAAACAGATATATCATCTGTTTGGCGAAGACTCAGATGGAGATCAGCTTAAGTTTGGTGTTTTAGGAACTATTGGTGAAGATCTGATTCGTATCGAATCCGTGCCTCCGAATGAGGCAAAAGTGTATCTTAAGAAAGAGTTAGACCGAGAAATACAAGATTCTTATTCATTGGTTCTGACTCTGACTGATGGAAAGTTAGGGAAAGGAAATTATGTTAGTTTTTGAAATTATTTATTTATTTATTTGAATTTTGATTGGTTTTTAATTTATTAAATTTTTTGTCTTATAGATTACCAAATCCTTATTACTGATAGTCGAAGATATCAATGATAATACACCTGTTTTTAGGCCATATCGAACTTCATTGACATTATCAGAGGCTTCGAGACCAGGAATTATTGAAACCATTGAAGCCTTTGATTCAGATGAGGGAAGATTTGGTCAAGTCTTGTATCAGTTATTGGTTTGTAAATTATAAACTTTTGCACAGAAAATGAAAATAATTGAATAATTTTAGTAATGATTAAATTTTATTTTGATTTCTTTAGGATATTGATAGTCAAGAGTCGTCGACGCCTTCGAACACTTTCTCGATAGAAACAGTTGAAGGTATTTATAATTAAGTTTTTCTTACTATTTGAATATGTTTGAGTTCAATGGAAGTAATCGTTAAATGAATAAAAATGCATAAGATTTTAATGAATTTATTAATGAATTATTAGTTTTCTTATGAAAAACTAAATATAAGTTTCATTAATATTTTTATTTCAAATAATAATGATTTTTTATTAACAAAAGTTTTGATTTTAATCTATTGAAAGGCACAGATTTTATATAATCAATACTTTATACAAAATTACAATATTCAAACAATTTATTTTCAATGCTATCACATATTTCAACATTTAGTTTTGATAAAAGTTTTCCAATTCTTTTAAGTCTTCGTCTGTTTTAACAAAATTTGGCAAAAAGTTATCATAAAGAAAATTAAATATTTGTTTATAAGTTTTAGTTTCAAATTCAGGTACAGTTGTCTTAATTATTCTCCAATTTTTAACTAAATTATTAAAAGAAGAAATATTAATAAATTTCTCTTTAATAAAATCCCAATCGATATGATATTCATTATCAAAATTAGATTTAAATAATAAATAAATTAATTTTGAAGAATCCCTTTTAGACCAATTGTCTTCAAATTGACTAAAGTTTGTTATTTTCCATCTTAAATGTCTTGTCCAGTGTTTACTACAATCAATATAATTTCGATTCAATTTAATTGAATTTACAATTTTTTTAAATGGAATATTTTTAGTAAATATTTGATCACTCAAATCGTCAGTATTTAATACTATTTTCATGGCTTTAATGAACTTTTTATCCTCTTTTTGAGTCCATTTTCCTTTTTTAAAAGGTTTTCCTTCACTATTATAATTGTTTGTGATCACATCGCCAGCACTTTTAGGATAACAATTAATTTTTTCAGCAATTTGTGTCCACTTATTTTTATGAATTGAATGTAAACTTTTAATTTGTTTTCTCTCTTTATCTGTAATTTCTTTTAGTTTTTTCAATGAAGAAAATAAAACTCTTGCTCTGTCATAAACTCTATGAATTGTACGAAAGTGTAAACCATTGGCTAATCTTAATAAAAAGTTTTCTTTATTCCTGAAATCTCTGACTTCTTTTCTATCTATTTGAGTATATTTGTTAATGTAAGAGAAATATCCCAATAAACGTATTTTCATTTCTTCATCGATATTGAATTGATCACAAAATAGATTCCAATTATTAGTTAATATATTGTCTTCATATTTACTAAACTTTCCTTTAATTATTTTTAAATTATTATTTTTAATAATCTGTTTGGATTGAGGATTGCGATGAAGTCCAGGTATTAATATATGTAAAGGACTATTACTTATTACCGATAAACCATTTGATGAAAATTCACTTAAATTATTATCAATATTAATATTATTTTTAACTTTATTATCACTCATTTTATCATTTAATTTGAATTACAATAATGATAAATACATCTATAAACAAAAAATCATATTTTATTCAATTAAGAGTAAACTGTTTGAGATAAATCATATCTTAAGAATTTAAATCACTTTTGAAAACGTGTGTTTTATTTGTAAACATAAACGCATAAGTGATGAAACATTTTAAATATAATCCATTCATAAATAATGTTCAAAACATCAAATGATTTATAAATGTAAACAAAACAACACGTGCAGTAAAGGTATAGATTTGTTATTAAAGTTAAGTTTAAATCAAAAATATAATACTATTTAAATTAATAATAGTTAAGTGATGTCTTGAATCACAAAATACTTCAAAATTGAATAATAAATAAAATTGAAATTAGTCTAAAACTATATATAATGAGCACTAAAAATGAGAAACAGTTTAATTGTCAAACAAATGCTAATAAAAAGTTTAAAACTTTAATAAATAATAAAATTGAATCCAATTGTGTCTTAAGTGATGCTCTTTTACATAAAAAAATATCGACAATGGATAATAAATCAATAAAAACTGAAGAACACAAGAAATGGCTAAAAGAAAACAATATAAAAGTTATAAAAACAAAGTTTTCATCACAAGAGAAGTCAATATTGACTCGAAATTGGGATTTATTTTGCGATGAATTCAATGTTAGCGAAGACATGAAAACACTTTTATTAGGATTTTTTGCCAACAGTAAGAAATGTGCAAAAAAGGATAGAAAAGAAGTCAGAGATTTCATGAGAAGAGAAAACTTTTTATTAAGATTAGCAAAAGATTTACCGAATCGTTACATAAGACATATTCATAATAAGGCGAAAGTTATGTTCTGTCCCTTAAAAAGACTCAAAGATATTAACGATAAAGAGAAGAATCAATTGAAAGAATTGCACAAACATTTAGGGAATAAATGGACAGAAATTGGAGAAAAACTCGATTTATATCCGCCAACAATTCAGAGATTTATTGTCGAGAAGTTTAATAAAAAGGGAGAACTTTATGATAGAAGTGAATGGACTCGTATTGAAGACCAGAAACTGATTAAAGCTATTAAAAGGGTTTTGAAAAGTGATGACTTAAATGATAAGATATTTGTTAATAATATTTCTTGGATTAAAGTCCAGAAGATTTCGGGTCTTAACAGAAGTGGTTCGCAATGTTTTAATCACTGGAATCGGAAATTGAAGTGGAAATTAGCGAACTTTGACCTCTTAGAGGACAAGTGGTCTAAAAGGGATTCCTTGAAATTGGTTTATGTCTTATTTAAAGCTAATTTTGATAATGAGTGTGATATTGATTGGGATTTTGTTAAAGAAAAGTTTTCAAATATTAGTTGTTTTAATAATTTAATTAAAAATTGGAGAATAATTAAGTCAACAGTTCCTGAATTTGAAACTAAAACTTATAAACAAATTATTAATTTTCTTTACGATAACTTTTTGCCAAATTTTATTAAAACTGATGAAGACTTAAAAGAATTGGAAGATTTCTATCAAAACTAAATTTTAAAATTAATTAAAGTCTGCTATGAATTGATTAAAATCAATATTATTTAGAATTAAAACTTAATTAAGTTTTCGGTAATCATCACTTCCTATAAGTTTTTGTAAAAACTTGACTTCAATAACAAATTTAATTCATTTATCTTATTATTATAGGAAAAGGGATAATAAGTCTTATGGGTTCTCTTGATTACGAACGGAAATCTATATATCAATTACGAGTTCTGGCCATTGATCGTGCGGTTGAAGGCCAACGAAGGACAGCCACCGCAGCCATTGTTGTACAAGTCGAAGACGCAGAAGACCAGCCGCCAGTCTTCACATTTGTTCCATCAGTCACTCGAATAGCTGAAGACTTAACAATCGGATCGCCTGTACTTCGAGTGACTGCAGTAGACGGCGATCGCGGTGTCAATAATGCGGTCACATATCGTATACTCAGAGGAGATAATGGACTGTTTAGTATTAATTCAAACAGTGGTTTAGTGACAGTCTCTGGACGTCTTGACCGCGAAAGTGCCATAAATAATGGTGACGAACACTCGGCCGGAGCTTATATTCTAGAAATAGAGGCCACAGAAGTAACAGTCTCTGTATTCCCGCCACCGGTCGTTAGCACTGAAGTGACAATCATTTTAACCGATGTTAACGATGAAATTCCGCAGTTTAGAGCCAAACAATATATCGCAGAAATCAATGAAAACTCACCCAATGATATGCCGGTCACTTTTGTCGGCGATTCTGTGCCACAAGTCTTCGATTTAGATCAAGGAAATAATGGATCGTTTAGTTTATGGGTTGAGGCGGAAGATAATGCTCTTCAGGATGTTTTTTATGTAACTCCTAATCAAGGCGTTAATGAAGTGTCGATTATGTTAAGAGTCAAAGATTCGCTTCGTTTGGATTATGAAAAGTTGAATACTATTAGATTGAAATTAATAGCAAAAGAAAAGTCTGTTAGAAGTGATCAAAGGTTTAGTTCAGCTCAAGTGACAATCACTATAAAGGTTTGCAAAAAATCTTTATTTTCAATACTTTTCAATAAACTTTTTATTAATCATAGGGTTTAAGAAAATAAAATACATTTTTTCTGCGAATGTAAAGTTTTTTAATCAATTTCTATAACTATTATCTTATATTTTAATTCAAAAGGACGTAAACGATAATATCCCTCAATTCGATCGAGAGTTATATTACGGATCAGTTCCAGAGAACGCACTGAAAGGGACAACAGTTGCCATAATTAGCGCACGAGATATCGATTCCGGTAATTACGGAACAGCTGGTATTCGATACACAGAAATAAGAGGCGAAATGTCTTCAACTCTTAATTTGGATCCGATATCAGGAGTCATAACAGTCAAGAAATCGGATCACAATTTCGATAGAGAAATGTCTTCTCAACACTTCCTAATAGTCGAAGCCAGAGATGCAAACGGTTTGGGAAATAGAAATACAGTTCAACTCATTCTAAATATAACTGATTTTAATGACTGTAAACCGAAGTTTTTTCACGATAAATATGAGGCACGAATTTATGAGAACTCTAATGATTTTGATCAACCGATTCGTATCACTGCTGTCGATGACGACGCCTTCGGAACTCCCAATTCAGAGATTCGTTATCTAATACTCACTAATGATAATCAATACTCTAATAATTTTACAATCGATGATATTTCTGGCCGTTTAAGAGTTAAACATCCGCTCGATTTTGAAGCAATTCCTGGACCTAAAAGTGATTATCAATTATTGGATTTTGATTTTATTCTTATATTCCATTCAATAGTCTTTCAATTTTTTATCTCAAAAAACAATTATTTAATCTTTTTCTTCGATTAAGTTTTAAATTACACTTCAATTCAAAGATTTATTTTCTGAAACATATCTTTCAAATATATATTGAGATTTTGATCCATAAAACCTAAATAAATCGTAATTTTTCAGGTGATTCCCGAAACATATCACTAACAATACGAGCCCTGGATTTGGGTGAACCGCGTCTTCACTCCGACACTCACTTAATAGTACACGTCTATGACATCAATGATCACTCGCCTGTATTCACAAAAACATTATATACAAAATCAATCCCTGAAGACATACGCGACGGATCAATGGTATTACAAGTGTCCGCACTCGACGGCGATCACTCTCTGGCCAACTCACGAGTCTATTACCGAATAATATCCGGAGCATTGGATAAGTTCATAATAGACGCGAACACAGGTGTCATATCAGTCGCGACCGGCGCTAATCTCGATCCGGACAGAGCGTACCCGAAGAAGAACTGGTATTCAATGTCTGTCATGGCTTTAGATTCGAGTTTTGGTGCAGAACAACGCTCCTCGATATCAACGGTTAACGTAACTATAGTTGACGTCAATAATAAAGCGCCAGAATTTATTGATAACCCGATAGCTGTTGTTCCCGAAGACGCGCCCAATCAGTTCTTCGTGACCAGAGTTTCGGCCACTGATTTGGACGATAAGCCGGTTCTCAGATATTCTATCGATTATACTAAGAGTGAAGCGCGTAATGAATTTGGAGCGACTGTTGATTATAAACTATTTGTCGATTCGTTTTCTATTAATCCAATGGACGGTACGATTAGAGTCGTTAAGATTCTTGATAGAGAACTTTGGGATCAGATT
The DNA here is from genome assembly GCA_034694065.1 of Camisia spinifer. Lineage (NCBI taxonomy): Eukaryota > Metazoa > Arthropoda > Arachnida > Sarcoptiformes > Camisiidae > Camisia > Camisia spinifer. Next base: position 23,742 of record JAQFXV010000201.1, read on the forward strand.
AAGCTTTATTTGATTGTTGAAGATATTGCCGCCACTACTAAAGGACAAACAGCAAAATGTAATTATTATTTATTTGTATTTTCTGAATATCTCTGTTATAAAACTTGATTTTATTCAATATTGTGATTCTTATATTCAATTCAATTTATGATTCAAGACTTATTCAACTGAAGAATTTTTTTTTCTTGGTTTTAAAGTTTAAATAATATTTATTGTAATTTTTGAATTAAATTAAATTAATTGATAACTACATTAGAAATGACTTAAGATTTTAAACTAAACTTCAAATCAATAGTTTGATAGATATTTACCACTTCTTCAAACTATTAACTTATTTTCACTGTAAATATTAATTAAATCCTTAATAACACTATTTTTGACATATATTATATTAATTGACAGCAATGCTAACAATCCGAATATCAGACGTTAACGACAATAGACCTCAATTTGTTCAACAACTATATCGAGGAGTAATCACAGAGAATACAATCTCTGGAACACCAATACTGACCGTGAATGCGGACGACGCGGACACTAATAAAAGTGTCAGCTATTCATTGGAAGGAAGACCAGAATTATTACAATTAATAAAAATAAACCACAAAACCGGTGAAGTCTCTGTCTCTGAACGCATAGATCGTGAGAGACATTCTTGGATTAATGTAACGGTTCGGGCATCAGATTCTGGTCAGCCATCACTCACAGGACTGGCATTAATGTCAATACAAGTGCTCGACGAGAATGATAACAATCCTGTATTCGTTGGCGATCAGAGACAGACCTTTACTATACCAGAAGACGCGCCGATCGGCTCATTAGTGGCTAAAGTCAGTGCTCGAGATGAAGATTCAGGAGTTTTCGGGAAAATAACTTATTTATTAGACTCGAGTTCGACTTTAGGAAAGTTTAAGATCGATAGAGAATCGGTATTCAAGTTATAAAGTTTTTAACTCTTTTCTGTTACTTATTTTGTTGTTTTATATTAATTAAGGGTTCGATTGTTGTCGCGGGAGTTCTCAATAGAGAAGAAGTTTCTTTGTATAAGATTTTAGTTCAAGCGGTCGATAATTATGAGTACGGGTTCACCACTGGTGAGAGTCGAAAGGCTTTTAAATCAATTACTGTTACCATAACTGATGTTAACGATGAGATACCGGCTATTATTCCACAATTGGGCGACTGTGCGATCATTAATGAATTTCATCCCATTAGAGATATGATTACTTATGTTAATGCTATTGATGCTGACGATGGTATTATTGCTTTATAATTATATATTATTTAAGAATTTCTAATTCAAGATCAGTTAGAATTCAGTTCACTTCTCATTATTTGATTTAATTATTTTTAAATCATATCTCAATTGAATTAAAGTTTATTTTAATTTGAATTCAGCATAATTTGAACTATAATATAGTTTTTGCTAAAATTTAATTATATTCGAATCAGAATTTTCAATAATTTCATTTTCAACTGAATTTGTAATTTATTTGCTCGAAATTTTTTTCTCAGCTTTTAAACGATATTAGTTTCGATTAATTATTGATTTAACTATAATTCTATTTCATATTGATTTTCAATCAAAATAATATAAATTATAATTACAATATTTGAATAGCAAACACACCAAACGGTCGCATATCGTTCACAATAATAGACGGAAACAGTGATCGACTCTTTGACTTCGAACAGTCGCCGCCAAACGCCGCAAAACTAGTGTCCAGATTCTCACTACGCGGTCGAGTCGGCAATTATTCGCTAACAGTAAAGGCTACAGACGGCGGATCACCACAAAAGTCATCGACATCTAAAGTGCGAATATGTATAATAGATGTGAACGATCACAACCCTATCTTTGTTAAGCCGCCATCGAATATGACTATTAGAGTACCAGAAAATGCAACCATTGGTTCACAAGTTGTTGATGTCTTAGCTGTTGATGACGACAGTGGTCTCAATGCTTTAGTTAGATATAAATTAAGACATTTAGTCAATAATCATTGGAAATCGTTTAATATTAATGAAGTTTCTGGTGTTATAACACTCGCGAAACAGTTGGATAGAGAGTCACAAAGAGTTCATGAGTTGAGAGTTCAGGCGTACGATTTGGGTGAACCCACTTCGCTATCAACTGACCTCGATTTGACTATTTTGGTCACTAATGTCGATGATTTTGAGCCTGAGTTTACTCAAGATGTCTTTCAAGTTGTCTTCACTGAGAATACACTGCCAGGTATTTAACTATTTATCTCTTATTTAATATTTTTAATAAATTCAGACCTTCTTTAGGATTAATTACAATTTTTTTCAAATATCTGAAAACTTTCAAAGCTTATTAAATCTGCATAAATGTAAAACTAATAACTTATAAACTGTATTGAAATAACAGAGCATTTCTATAAAGTTGAAAATAGAAATGTTTTAGTATTCATTGGCTTGAAAGTTATCATATTTTTGGTTAAAAATTTCTCAATTCGTGACAAATACATGTATAAAATCGGGAAAAATCATTTTCTCAATTAATTACATGTTAAATATCTCAAAAACCTTCAGACCTTCTTTAGGATTAATTACATTTTTATAAATAAATATCTGAAACTATCAAAGCTTTTCAAATCTGCATAAAAATAAAACTGATATAAACTGCAATGAAATAACAGAGCATTTCCATAAACTTGAAAATAAAATTGTTTTATGAATTCATTGGAAAGAGTGAAGAAGAATATTTTTATTCGAAATTTCTCAATTCGTGACAAGAAAAATCTTTTCCTCAATTAATTTACAATTAAAATATCATAAAAGAAAATTTTCAAACCTAAAAAACTAACTTTCAAACAATTTTTTTTTTGAAACCAAAACAGAGATTGAAAAATACAAATTACTTCCAACTATTGATAAAGACGACTACGATCTGAACGATCCGGCGGTTGGTTTCAAAACCATTCCCTGTTATTATATCGTTGGCGGCGATGGCGGCGATCGCTTTCATTTGAATACATTTACACACGAATTAACGACAACTATATCTTTAGATCGTGAAGAAAAAGACAATTACACTCTTATAGTACAGGCGACTAATGATTGCTTTAAAGTCCCGCCAAATATAGCGAAATTCGATCAAAAAGACAATTCATTACTTCAGGTCCTGATCGGTGTCCGCGATGTTAATGATAACTCACCAAAAATGGTCGAAAAAGTATTTACCGGCGGTTTCACTACAGATATTGATTTCGGGACTGTTTTTATGGAAGTGAAGGCTATCGATACTGATATCGGCGCTAATTCTGTGGTCAACTATTATATTATTTCTGATATTAAACAAACATTAACTGAAGGATTGGATACTATCAGTAGTGAACCATTCATTATAAGTCGTATTTCTGGAGAAATAAGTCTTAATTTTGATCCACAAAAGGATATGAAGGGATATTTCGAGTTCGTTGTCTTGGCCAATGATACCGATGGACTCGCAGACAGTGCCAAAGTTTATGTAATTACCACTTAATTCATTGAAATTCATTAATTTTATTATGTTTTTATTCTATTTTAGATCTATTTATTAAGAGACGATCAAAGGGTGAGATTTGTGTTAAGACTTACGCCTCAAGAGCTCAGAGAAAAGTTGGATAAGTTTAGAGAGTAAGTGATGAGTGAATTATTGGATCGAATTTATATTTCTAATGATTATTATTCGATATTTGATAGTGTTTTGGGTAACATAACCGGTGCCACAGTTAATATCGATAGCTATAAGTTTCATGAGAATAGAGACGGAAGTGTTGATAAAAAAAAGTATTAAACACTTATTATAAGCAAATCTTTGAATATTATTAATCTATTCATTATTTTATTGATAGAACTGATCTTTATCTACATTTTGTTAATCGTGACGACAATAGTATTATAGAAGTTAATAACGTTTTGTCATTAATTGATAAGAATATTGATTATTTGGATGAACTCTACAAAGAATTTAATGTTTTATTAAGTGAAGTGAGTATTAATTGAGTTATAAGTTTTCAATTAATTAAATAATATGTTTGTATTTAAAGCCAACACAAAGTTTGGAATACTTTCTCGAATGGGAGGACCAGTTGAAGGCATGTCTTTTGGGAACCACTGCTTTCTTGGCTCTGCTCTTAGTTCTTGTCACGTGTTTATGTCTTAACCAAAAGTCAAGGTATTTAAAGAAAAATTTAAATTATTGATGTTTCGCTTCAAAGATTTCTGTTTCGCTGTCTTTCGCTTTTTCGAATTTTCACTGTCTTTCACTTTTGAAAAGCGAAACAACAATAATTTAAAGCAATTAATTTGAATCGAATAAATATAATTGAATTCAAACAATAACTAATAATGAATAGATATGAACGTCAACTAAAGGCAGCGACCGCTACAGTATTTGGTTCTTCAACACAATTAACCCGTTGTAATGTCCCGAATACTAACCAACACGCGAGTGAAGGATCAAACCCTATGTGGATGACTGGTTATGACAATCATTGGTATAAATCAGACGAACAGATCAGGTATTCATCAAAATCCTAATCAAAATTTATATAATGCTAACTATTATTAATATTTAATTCAAATGATAGCAATCAGTCGACAGGAAATAATTCTCTGGACGAGAACGCGATCGCAACTCATTCACCGAACGATTCACTCGACGGCAGCGCTGGTAATGATTCCGGTGGTTCCAGTTCTACAACAACTAATGATCGTTCGGCTCTTTGTCGAGGTCTGGCTGTGGGTCGGGTCACACCTCAGAACATAAGTTTACCACAAATACAAACTAATAATCATTTAATTAGTGTTAACACTAATAATAATAATAATAATACAAATTCTAATAATAGTCATAATAATAGCAATCAATTTGAGACTCATTCCAATCAAAGTATTCATAATAATAAGAAATTAGCGCCAAAACCGCCGGCAAAGCCTTCAGCCAAACAATCAGTTCATAGTAATCGAGTTCTTATGACTTCAGACCATAATAAACAGCATTTAAGTCATAATCGCGTGACTTGTAATACAAATAATAGTATTAATAATGTTTATATCGATCCATATTCTGAACATAACAAACAATTTAATAATCATAATAATAATCATAATTCTCAACACATAAATAGTAATAATAATACTTTAAATCAATTAAGTTTAATGAATTTGGAAACAACTGAATTGTAAATACAGTTTTTTGTAATTTTCATACTCTTTTGTTCAGTTATAAAACTTTTATAAAAGTTTCTGAATAATAATTATTGTGTATTATATTTAATGTATTTTATATCCTATTTTTGATGAACAATAAAATATATTTAGCTTTTTTGTTCAATTTAATAAAAATAAGATTCAATCTTAAAACTCAATATTTTTCACTTAATGTCCATTTGATTTTATTAGCGATTAATATTTTTTGCTGTTTCTCTTTAATGATTATTCATTTCATTTTTTCAAATGAAGTCGAGCTATAAATTAGTGATCAAAATACTTCAGTTATAGGAATATTCGAGCCTATCATTTGCTTATGATAAAATTCCAATTCTATAATATTCTCGATTTATTTCTATATAAACCTTAATCAATGATTTTAATTTAAATGCATTCAAATTCTATAACATAATGGATAAGTCTAAATATTTTATTATCTGTGGAACAGATTATTCACCATATGGAAGACTATAGCTTCGGTTCATAACTTTATATCATAGATATTTAGATCCTAAGATTAAGGCATATTTTTGAGAATTTAATTACTTTTTCGTCAATAATCGAATGGAAGTAAAGAAGTAATTATAATTTATTAGACATTATTGATGAATCTGATTCATAACTTTGTGAGAATAGTTTTAAGTTCACTTTCAATAGTTTTTATTTGATTCATAAGTGAAGCTCATTAAAGCTTTTGATATTTTTTCAAAAAAAACCTCTCGAGTCGGCACATAAGCCCCTTCAGGCATCACTTTTCACAGTAATGGGCTTAACTCCAAAACATAAAATCTTAGATTTTTGCAGTTTTTGGCATAAAATAGAGCTTTTGACCTATTATTCAGATTTCAAAACAATTTGTAGCTTAGAACAGATTTCTAATCATAACTGATTCATACCTTTGAAATCTGAATAATAGGTCAAAAGCTCTA
>JAQFXV010000202.1:0-29780 GCA_034694065.1 Camisia spinifer
TTATTTCAAATTTTTAGCAAAAATACCCACATTTCAAATCACTAAAAAATTTGGGCAGATGGGCATAAATTACGTCATAAATTGATTTTTAAATTTTCATTATAAACTGTAATTTTTATCCAATTTTATAATATAAACTCCATACAAATTTATATTCCTGTCTTTTTCCATTTGATATGATTTAGATTATAAAATTGGATAAAAATTGAAATAAGACCCGATTTGAAACCCCATTGACAGCGCGGAGTTTCCCCTACTGAGATTTGGAAAACCCAAAAAAATAATAACTAATTAAAAATAATGAATAAGAATAAGATCTTTATTCGAGTGTATTAGTGTGTATGTATAAAAATAGAAGCATAAATCTTGATAAAAGCATAATAAAGTGATTCGTTTATCATAATAAATTTAATGTGAAAGTTAGTTTAATTTAAAGTGAACTGATTTGAAAATAAAACTTATTTTGAAGCTGTCGCACTAGATCTGATTGATTTGATTGCATTAAGGGGTGATATGCTGTAAGATCTTGTTTTTAGAAGTTATTTTTGAGAATGTTATTATAAGCTAAGAAGAAAATAGAGCCCTAACATAATTGTAAATGCATTAATTTACGCTTTTGTGCTCTACTTGCTGTCAGATTGCATATAAAGTAGATAAAATGTGAGGCATCACTACTTGCATGGGAATAGATTCAACTTATTCTTTTAACTACTAAAGTAAGTTCAGATCAATGCAAAGTTATACCAACTCATCTTCAAGTATACATATCATGTCGATAAAGAGATTTTAATGAATTAATGGAGACTCCAAATAAAATGCATTGATGATGAATGAAGACACTTAGAAAAATCCACAGAGAAATCATTCACTTTAACTTAACTATAGTTTACTGTCGTATTTCTACTTCTATTGCAAGTTCTCCTTTTTTCTCATCAAATATCTAAATAAATGCATTGATGTAGTAATAAGAGTGTACACCAAATACATGCATAGAGACGTTGAGACACACATTATATTATATACTTTATATGATGTCTCAAATCCTTTTGCATTAAGATAGCCTTTCTATTAATGTAAACGATCCAATCCCTTATGTTTTAGGAACGCTAATAATACAAAAGTCATTTCATTTAACAGTTTTTAGTACATTTTCATTACTCACTTCACTAATAAAAATTCACTTTTCAACTTTTGACTTTCAAACTCCTTTCAAACTAAAATCCAATTAGTTTTCGCAATAATGATTTAGATGTTTTTGTGAATGTTTCGAATGATATTTTTTCCAATTTATACTTTTGTTTCATTTCATAATTTTGAATAATTAATTCTTCTAATCTACAAATTATTTGACAATTATTTAAGATGAATTTTATTAACCACATAGACTTAATTGTAACTATAATCAAGTTTTGGTTTATTTTTAGACAATGAAAGTTTAAAAACTTTTTTTTATTAAATGCTATCAATATTGGTATTGAATAATTTATTTAAAAATCCCAAATTTAAAAAGTTTCAAAACGCCTATAAGTTTAATAAAAATCAAAAAACATTAAAATAATTGGTAAGCATTAACAAGTATTTTTGATAAATTTGCTGAAGTGAACACATAAACACTGAGCTTCTCGTAAATACTTTAATTTAAGGGATAATTATATGAATTTCATGAAAAGAAGACATTCAATTATTTCATTGGTTTCCATTTCATTTCGTGCTTATTTTTTATTTCTCATGTCTAACAAACTTCTTGTACTATACATTAATTGGAATAACTTTATTCAAAATTAATTTTAGACAAAGTTGAATATAATTGCATAAAATTGTGTGTCACGCAAAATATTGCTTCTGTCACAAATACTTATCTTTTTTAAAATTCATTATTCTTGAAGTGATTTTTTGCGTGTTTGATAATCAAACTAATTTTTAACAACAGAATCATAGAAAATGAATGAACGAAAAAATATAAAAGTATAAGTGGTGAACAATCTGTGATCGTTCAAAACATTGACTGAGCTCTTAAAATACACTTTACTTATTATGAATTTTATTTTACATGAACATATTCAATAAATTTTCATTTTTGAGAAATTTTAAGGCAAAAGTTTCATCAATTTTCTTAGAATATCTCAACAACTATCTGTTTTAAGCTTAACTGTCTTACTAACTATTTTTTCATGCATTTTTCTTCAATCAAATATTTTGGGAATTAAAAAATACTTATTCAGTTGGTTTTAGTTTACCTCACTTATAGTCCATTTTTCAATTTTTTATGACTCATTATTTAAATTCAAAAGCGAATGTTGATAATTAAAATTTCGATTTTTTGAACGTAAAAGTTTACTGAATCAGTTTTTGTACTTAAAATATTTAAATTCAGCTAAAATATAGTTAAATATTTGACTAATCATATGATTCATTAGTTAAAAAGTATCAATTTATTAGAATACAGCAGAAGTAAATTGATTATTTGCTGAATCACTGGTCAATGATAAAATGTTCATTCTTGGAGATAAGAGGGAGATTTTCACTGATATCATGATTATATTTCACTTGCTTGAAGTACATTTCCCTGTATTTGATTTGCCACAGTTCTATTTGGATGAAATCATACCAATGGTTTCATTAAACACTATATCGTAATAACAATTTTAATTTGATTTTGATAATTAGAGGTACAGTACTTTACTTGTAATCAATATCGTTTAACTTAAAATATTTTCGATCAAATAATATTAAATCACACATTATTAAGAAAGACTGACTTAAAAGTATAAGAATAATGTATTTTCATGTCAATAAAATTGAGGAAAACGGGATTGAGGGAAACGATTTATTATTCGAGTATTACAATAGAATAATAAGAGACGATTTAGATTGTTATAAGTGTTAATCCTAAAAGGTATTAAAATGATTCTCTCAATCATGAACTCTACTAATTTCTAATACTCCGTTAGTTGGAAACTTTGCTCTCAATGAAATTGCTTTGAAATTAGATACGGATTAGAAATTCTTGTGGCTTATTAGAGAATTGCTCGTGAGATTTGTGTTAGTCTTTGCTGATTGTGTTGATTGTAGTGGATTCCCATTGGAAATAAAGGGTTGAATTGGTGATCGGGGTTACAAAGCATGCATTGTGGAATTCGACTGACACTTAATGTAACGAGATTTTGGTGAAAAAAGGCAAAAACTTTCTCTTGTTCTACAAAAATCATTAAATGCATGATTTTTTGGTTCTCATAGTTAGATATACTTTAACAACAAAGTTCAATATAGTTAAGTTGATTTTTATCGCTGCTCTGTTTAGCTTTGGGCAAAAACGCAGAGAAAATTTTTATTGCAGGCGATCCATAAACCGACCATAAAAATGTTGGGATATCCTCAATGATATATGCAATCAAACTATTGTCACCGGACTCTACACTCAAACAGCTTTAAATATCTATTTATTTATCTTTTTTCATTTCTATTATTCTTATTATCACTTACAAAATAAATGCAAGGCAAGGCTCTGTCTAGCCTTAGGTACAGATATAACAAGGCGTTGATCTCGCTTTTCAAAACTTATGTTAAATTTCCTTTTTTTAATAACATTGCATCAAATTATAGTGAATGATGTGCTTTAGGAAATATATAAAAATACGATTTAATCTTTATTGTATTCAATACATTGAAAATTCATTATACAATTTGCATAAATATATTTTCTCACTGTTTATTTTTTTTAACATCAAATCATAAAACCATATATCTTTTGAAACACTGTGATTATTATTACCGCCAATTTGAATAATGTTTTAATCATATTAAGTGTCACTTTTTATAAAACATTTCTCTTTTTGGAATTTAAAGTTTTTGCAGTTTGTTTTGTTGAGTGATTTCGATTCTACAACTGTAGGCTCAATATTTTCATTCTATTTTGAAGCTACAAAAGTATGAATTGATAATTCAATAATTCTAATTAAATAGCTCAACCATTTTTCCTTATTTCTATTGTTCATTTTGTTCTATTCTTGATAATATTCGGTTGATTTTAGTTTTTCTTATTGAGATAATATAATATTTTTCAGATAAATTGATTTTAATTTCTTTAAGTTGAGTATAAGTTATGGTGAGTCCTCTATTGTCACAAAGGAGTCATTTAGGAAATAAGCTTTAATTGTTGTATATATTAAATGGATTGAAATCTAGTTAACTCATGTCATTTCATCAACTAATTTAGGCTTTTGTGGAAATTCAGCGAATCTATTTTGACTACAATTTTGACTACTTTTTTGACTACAAGGAAAGGACGGAAACTTTTGAGTTGATATAAACTGAAAATAAAGCTTTAAATCAATTTTGACCTAAAATTGTTTATTTGATTAGACAGTATTATTTTTAATGATTAGCTATACTCGAAGATTGTGTTGTTGGAGACGTCGTGATGCCAGAGGCTTCTTTACCATTAGCTTTATAAGGGGTGTACTTTGTATATGTATATACAATATATATGTATTATGAGATCAACTCTCTTTTTTGACTGCTTTATAGATAGATTGGAGTCCAGGCTGTCATGTCTTCTGTGAGTGTCCCAAACATAAGATTTACGACACAGTGATCCATAAGCAAAACACAACAGGACCACTCATAGCCAGAAATCACTTGCAATGTTCTCCATCGATGCGAGTGCACGCATATATCTATCAGTTAAGACCCCCATTATATGCCCCCATCGAGTAAACTTTTTGGGTCTTCAAAGTAAACCGAAAACTTAAGAAAATATCAGTAAAAGAAAAAAGAAGGATAAGCAAAACTATTATGGACTAAGGCTGCACCCAATTCCAAGAACTTGTATCAATAATTTTCATCCCAGAGTATAGTTTTTCACTCGTCACTCACAAATTCTTGCACCCCCTTATGCTACAGAGCCAGAGAAGGGGGCATCAAAATATTCAGAGATGTCTTTCTAATCCCCCTTCTCTTTATATGTTTTTACTTTTATGACACCCACAAGAAGTATGGCATAGGGTATAGAAATGCAATTATTTGCGATCTTTATTGCCATTTAGCCTTTTTGGTGCCCTTTTGATTCGTCTCCACCTTTGCTTCTAATCTATCGGAACAGGTTAGTTCTGTTGCAATTTCTAAAATAAGTTCATTAAGATTTCCAATAGTTTCAGGTTATTTGACAGCAGACACTTTCGGTCAGTAATACAGTGATATACAGTATTTTGTCACATACTATTTGGCATAGAATTATACTATCAATAGCAGTACAACTGGGGACGCGTTTCAAACATCGACAATCAAAAGATCGACAAATGTCGAAACTAATTAATTAATAATTCAAAATCAATTTTTAAATTATCAATCAAATATGATTTTAGTGCAATTTTTTCCTCAAAATCCAAAAATTAAATCCATTTGTGTCTATCTATAATAGTTTTTCTGTAAAAGTGTTTTTCTGTACAATTTATGAAAAGTTGATCATTTGTATAGAAAAACATTTTTTACAGAAAAACTATAATAGATAGACAAAAATGGATTTGATTTTGAGATTCTAGGGAAAAAATTGCACTAAAATCATATTTGATTGATAATTTAAAAATTGATTTTGAATTATTAATTAATTAGTTTCGACATCTGTCGATCTTTTGATTGTCGATCTTTCAACCCGGACCCGCACAACTGTTGTAGTGTACGCGTGACCGAAAGCACTTTGTTTATTATAGAATTTTCTCTGCGGACAAATAATTCAAAATCGACTGAAGAAGACGTTTACAAAAGTGACACAAAGAGATTTTTGCTGCGAAAAGTAATAGTTCATCCTTTTAGATTTACAACAGTTATTGTGAAACTTGAATTTTTGCAATAAAACTTATTTTAAGTCGAGAGACACTCCCGTGAGTTTTTATATCGCTTGTTTATTGGCTTCTTATCATTGAATAATGAAAAATTGCTGCCTTCAAACTCAAAAATAACTTCTTTAGAGATGCCTTTGATTTAAATAATGTATAAGAAGAGTAAAACTTAAATTGTCTTTCGATTCCATTATAGTTTCTTTTAAAGTGTTTAATCATACAATGATGAGGAAGCCTATTATCAAATGTCACATAAAATGAATTTTGTCCGTTTCCACTATTGTAGCGAATGTTCACTTTCCCATCATTTTCTCAATTGCATTCTGACTATAAAACACTGAATTTCTAAACAATTAATAGTAATAGTAATAGCCTTTAACTCAAGCAAATGGGCTTTTCTCTGGAAATAATGATAATAATGCAAAAGATTATTACTGTATTGGTTCACTACCACTGTTTCAATTATACTGAGTTTAATTTACAATACTGTGCTCTCAATTCAAATAAATCATGACTTTTGTATTGAATGAGATAATAAATTTAATTATCTTTTCATTTATAACTCAAATTAAACTTTATGTTTTATATTTTCAAAGTAATTATTAGAGCCTTCATATTATTATAGCTTTGAATAGATTCTAATTCAATACATTCAACTTTGAAAGTGTTCAAAATAATTGAAAAAGTTTTTTACAAGTTATAGAATGTTTATGAAAATATTGTTTACTTATTTTGACCAAAGCTCAGGACGAAAATAATTTTAGGGAAAGTGAATCAAAAGTTATTTATTTTCGAAAGCATAGAGCCATCAAATATGTAAGTAAGACGTGTTAAGCATTGAAGTCTGAGTCTTCGATTTTGAGGATTATAAGTAGAAATTGAAATTATTATAATACAGTAGTGGTATTTCGATTTGGCATTTGGTATTGTTATGATTTGCATGGCTTTGCATTTGCTTATTGTTAACACTTCAATAGCAATAAGACTACATCATAAAAACTTATTCAATTGATACGATGCGTGAAAAAATTAGTTATAAGTGAAAAAATAGCGTAGTTTTGGTCTATTTGTGGCGAAGATTAAAACGGGTGGAAAAATAGAAAAACTCTGGGTTTTCGTCGCAAAATCTCATAATTTATTTTCCATTATCTCAAATCACATCTGTATTGAGAGGAAGTCCAATTGAAGTAGTTTTAACAATACTTAATCCCTATTTATAAAAATAGTCTGCAATATGAAAACTTTTTCCAGTCTTTTTTAGTAATCTATTATTTATTCTGAACTTGTATTCGCACAGTTTTTTAGGATAAGTGTCAGTATTGTATTGTTGGGTAATTAAAAAATATTTGTAAAAACATTGATTTTGATTTTATTGAGCATATTTCATGCAAAAGTCACTCTATATTCATCTTAAATCTGTATTAATTTGATTTTTGAGAATGAAAGAAAAAATAAAAAATGAAAACCGATGAGAGATTTAAAGTGCAAAGTTTTGAAGACTGCCGGTGAAACAGTGATCCCTTATTTTCTTATTCTTTTTTCCTCATTCATTTCTCTGAGTTTTAAATTCCATCAATAAGAGAGAAGCAATGGATCTTTTGTTAATGTGGCGATTTTCTCAGCCTTATAGGAAAATATGTGAGCTGTTATGTTATATCCAGTTGAGTGGATATATTAAATTGCGAAAAGTGGCTGTAAGGTTAAGAACGGCATTTTTAATAAAAGAGAAATGTGTATATGCGGTATATTCTATATAAATGGATATGTATGTATGCATATGGTATGCTTTTCTTGCAAATGTAAGGCGTATTAAAAGGCAGGCACTTATTGCAAACTATCCGACCTGAAGGGATTATCGAGAGGTAAAGGCAGATGCGATGCGAGCAGAGGCACAGGCTTTTCACTCTTTTGGTGTCAACTCATCTGTATTAGAGAGACAGCTGATAGTGATAGAAGCATAAGAGAGAATATGTCTTTATGTTATGAGCCTCACAAATGACAATAGCTATGTCTTCATCTATTACATACTATAACGCATCTAACATAAGAGGGGTTCGTCGTCATGTCCATCCATCCTAAACAGACATTTTATTTAACGGCCATTCATTGCTGTCCATTGTATTGTTATTGTGCTAGCATTGTATTGCCTCATATTGGCCTTTATTGAGTATCGCCAACTCTCTCTCCTTTATAACTTATATATTGCTGGCATCACAACTGTTCGCATCGACAATAACATAATTCTTAATTTCTGTAGACGACCAACGCATGAAAATTCCATGAACACAAGAAAAATACATTTAAGTGATTTATTTTATCTAATACTAGAATTGTATTGAACATCAAGCTATACATTCAGCTCTAAAATTAATCTTTACTGCTTATTGCAGGTAAGAATTAAGACTAACTTTTTCGTATTCCTTTTCTCAATCAGCTTTCGCTTTTTCGCTTTACTGCTGCCATCCCTGCATTACTACTTAACTAAGATAATAACTATTTCCTATTATGTTTCTTAATTTACGTTTCACTATGCAGTAGTACCAGTATTACAAAGCCTATTATCGATTCATTACTACACAACCAAAATTCAATTCGTTGTTGAACTCATTCTCAAAGACTCACTTAACCAATTTTTATTGCATAAATCATACAATTTTTCGATTTTGTTAATTTTTATTCCAATTTAACTATTCAATATTGGAAAGGCTTTCAAATTTTTAATAATTTTAGTTTTATTTCAAAATTATTGTAAAACTTAATTCCTATGTAAAGCTCAAACTTTTAGCTTAAATATAAAGTCACATCTTTGCTCTTCAATACTTGAAGAATTTTGAGTTCGCTTTAAAGTTCACATAAATCAATTGAAAGAGACTTTTTAAAGGAAGAGTCTGTTATACTAAAAAAGCTATGCTTCATCAAAAAAGAACACAACCATCATTGAAAAATTAAGTTTAGCAAAAAAGAATAACTCAAGTCAAGTGAAACATATATCCATTTCATATAATTACCCTTTGACCTCTGGTTAATCAATTGAAAGATGAATAGCTTAAAAATAAGGAATTTTCTTCTAATTAAACCACTCAATATATTTCCTCAAAATTTTTAGTTCTGAATTGAATTTGTTAACTTATTAAAATAAATTTGATGGGAAAATTTAGAAATTCCAAAAATTAAACTGAAAATAAATCAGAATTCTACCCATGCATGAGGAAGTGAAAAATATTTTGTTAGATTATTGATAATAAATTGTTTCACGACATATATTTTTCCTACTGTCCGAGGGATAATCAGACATCCCCTTGAAAGCTGAAAATCTTAAAGAATCTTAGACTTCCCTAGGATTTTGAGATTTTCAGAAATACAGTGCTTGATCCCACCTTCGATTTTTTCGAGGATAATCAAAAATTTCAACCTCCACCTTTTTGAATATTCTGAAAACTCACCCCACTAGAAAGTTGAGCTTGGTCAAGAGATAAAGCATATATCTGAGATTTTGGCAAAAAAAGTCACTAATGAAAATATTTTTATATGTATTTTGAATAATGTGTTAAATATGAGTGAGTAATAAGTTTAATAACTAATGGGTTTCTACTCTTTTTTCTTATGTTAGTTAACGCATTGTTCAAAATACACATCAAAATATTTTCATTGGTGACTTTTTTGCCAAAATCTCCACATCGCATGTTAAATGTTGACCACTTTTATTAATTATTTATTAATATAACTCATTGGTTTTTTCTTTATAATAATTAAAATACTTTGGTATTAAAAAAGTTTATTTGAAATTTAAAATAAGGTATTTTTTTAAGTTCTATTCATTTTCATATTTTCAAACATCATTTACCATTTGCCGAAAAACAATTTTCTAATCAACTTATAGACATACTTCTGTAAAATTTTATAAGTAAAATTCAATCTTATTGTGTTTCAAATATTTTTATTGTTTAGTATTATTTAAATATTTAACTTATATGTGAATTGATATGTGATAAATTCATTTCATTCACATTAATTAATCTGAAGCAAATGTTCGGTTTTACGCATGCAATAATCGATATAAGTTGAAGACGCTATGACTCAAATGTACGAAGTTATCGATAATTTCTATGGATAATATTGCGTAGTCTTAAGTGAATTATGAGCTGAATATAATCAATTACCTGATGTTTAATCACGCACTTTAATGATGGTTATTCATTAAGAATAAAAACTAACAATTTGTTCTATCAATACATCGTAATATTTTTCACAAAAAAAATTATTTAAAGAAATAAATTCAATATCACTCTGAAGAATCTTTGATATTATGGCGCAAATTCAAATGCATTCAAATTAATTATGATTTTTTGAAAATTTACAGAGTTATGTTTCGAAATTCCAATATGTGGAATGTTTCAGAATCATTTTAAATTTTGGAAAGCTTATACCCAATAATTATTATGAATTTTCATCTTCAAATTTTCGAAATTAATCTTTTTATTCTGTGAATTTATTCAAGAGTTTTGGAACATTATCTTTGTAATTACAGTTAACTTGCTTTATCGATAAGTATGAACAAATTGAAGTTCTAAGTTTTGAAACAAAAGCATTATAAAAAATCAATTTTTTATAGCTCAAAATATCATTATAGTGTATAATCTCAGATTGATTTTCAAATGATCATTCGTATTAATATTTGTTCACTGAATAATTCAAAATAATTGAACAATTGAAATAATTTTGAATATTAAATATAAAGAAGATGTTAATTTGTAAACTTACCGCCAAAACTTAAGTTGATAAGCCTAAACTAACTTACCATGTAACTTAAGGTAACTAAATTTGGAAGTTACTCTCTATCAACACTAATTATGGTATTATGAATGCGCAGTTTTAATTAATGTAGAATAAGAAATATGCATTTTGAACTATATTAGAGATCAAAATGTTTAATTTATTTAATTTAAATTTCATGAGAAATTTCAATCTTGTGGAGGTGTTTATAATTAAGAATTCTGTTTTATTTAATATAGGGTAATTAATTAACAAATTAGTTAGCAGTTGATCTCTCTAATACTTAATATACTAATATTTGTTTTTTGAATATCTATAAGAATTAATACAATATGTGATATTTTGTTCACTGACAAATTTCAACTTAAGCAAAACTCTTTAAGACATTAAAGTCTATGCAATACTATTTAAAACATGGCAACACTTAACTAAAAAACCTGTCTAATGTGCATTCCTGCAAAACAAGCATTTACTTACACTAAAGACTTCTTTAAGGATCTCAAATGAGGTCATAATAAACTGCTCAATTCATTATTTCAATTATGAACTCTTCAATATGATAATAAACATATAGTTTAAAATAGAATATAATAAATAGAATAAATATTATAAGAAATCAATTATTCATTTTTATGAACTTAAAGAATTAGAAGAAATAATAATAAAATGATATGAGTTATTGATTTTGGTATTGGATTTTCACTATTGTGTATATAAAATACTTGTAATTATAACACCAGTAAAGATAAAGTTTGAGTAAAAGTGTACAACTCATTAGGTGTTGAGACCATAGCTGTGAGTAGTTTCAAACATTTGATTCCTTTAGCAGATGTAATACAATATAAATGTGCTGTAAGTGAAAAACTTTTGTTTGCAATAATAAAAAGTTTGCCATAAGTTTGCTTCAATTCGTAAAGTGATTTTGTTGAATGGAGAGTAATGCACATACTTTTCATCACACATATACTATGATGATTCTTATAGTTGATAGAAATTGGGCAATTATCTGAGCCGCAGATGACCAGTTATAGTGATGTGATGTCCGGTAATGGTT
Source organism: Camisia spinifer (assembly GCA_034694065.1). Classification (NCBI taxonomy): domain Eukaryota; kingdom Metazoa; phylum Arthropoda; class Arachnida; order Sarcoptiformes; family Camisiidae; genus Camisia; species Camisia spinifer. Next base: position 11,665 of record JAQFXV010000202.1, read on the forward strand.
CTTCAATTTCAAGTAGGGTTTCTCTGTTCAATTGAAATAGAAAAGGGAAATGGTTATAGTAAGTTTAGAGTAAATGTAGAGAAACGAGTGCAATGTAAGGCAATTTAATAACGTTAACTTATATAACAAACTACAGTACGGACGACAACCCATGAAGTGCTTTGCAATATCAATTTATTGTCCTTTGTTCACGACATTCCAATACTCAACATTTTTTTCTTTTGCTTCTATAGTACAATAATTTTCTCCTAAAATCGCTCATTTGTTGAACTTTAAATTATTTAAGTTTATTTATCATTGAAAGTAATTGTACTCAAATTAATCATTTATTGGTATATTTTATATCAATTGCTCATCAATTTGAAGTTTTAAGAGTCAAACCGTTTCTCTTAACTAATATCGAATTTTTCTCAAATCATTAGTTCGGATAAATCTTGGATTGTATAATATATTATAATGTTTCGATTTGATCAATTATTTCTATTTTCTTAACCTCTCTCAGTATTAAGCAATTACAATTAAAATTTATTTTGAAGATTTTGTCACATTCTTTGAAATCAACTCATTCAAGCACTACATCTGATCCGCAAAACTGTTTCAAACTTAAGAACTTCATATATAGCAAAAGCGGAACTTAGAGTTCTTAATTATATTTTGAATAAAAACTTGTGGTAAACAAAATTTTTACAAAGTTGAACGTTTGAAACAAATCTTTTTTGAAAAAAGTTTTAATATTATTACGTCTTAATTCTACAGTAAATTTCAAGCTTTACAGAGTAATATTTTGCTTACAAAAGATAAAAATCTACAAAAACTCAATCAAGAAACACAATTACTATTTCTCGTTTGATACGAACCTGAATTAAAACCCTTACAGTCAAGCCTTAGACTTAATTTAGGATAACAAAGCGTGAACAAGATTATATTTAATTATTATAAACATAACCATTTTTCGATATAATTTGCATTTATAATATTTCAATTGAAAAAGAACTCATAAAATATGCTTTATTTATGAATCAAATTTAGTGGACGAATAATAATGAAAATTCGTGTAATAGAATTTGAGATAATTTCATTGAATATTCTGAAATCAAATTGGATCGACTGAAGGACCATCAAAGTGTTTAATCATGTTAAAAAAGGCAGTGCATAAACACAACAGAACTTAAGTTTTGGCAATAAAAATGAGTGAATCTATTCATTGAAAATTAAATTGAACTTTGGGTCTCAGAAATGGTTTAGTGTAGTCAATGATAATTGAGAGCAAACGCCATTCTCTGTTACTATTTTAATAAATTTGATACTAAGTAAAGAAGGACGATATGGGGAGCTTTACTGGCATAAAATATATTAAATAGTGCCATACATTACATCACATGATTGTTGGCTATATTAAATCATTGCTGTGCCCTCACAAGCAGTAACGGATGACTTTGATAAATTATTCCATCCTATTGCTATTACATTCACCAGTTTCTATATTGTGTCCGTAATTATCATGCTAATGAGAGAGTGTTATTTTCTAGTTCGGCTCATCAATTCTTTGACGGTGCATCTCATCTGTACTGAATGTAATAATACATTGCATCTGACTATGAGAGCAAAGACAGATTCTCTCTCTCTCTCTCTCTCTCTCTCTCCTCTTTCTCTCCGTTGTATAACTGGTATCTGTCATTGCTCTCATAGTCAGATGCAATGCATTATTACAACGGAGAGAAAAAGAGGAGAGAGAGAGAGAGAGAGAGAGAGAGAGAGAGAGAGAGAGAGAGAGAGAGAGAGAGAGAGAGAGAGAGATGGCATCAAATATAAAATCGCATCGATGGGGGCATCACTAGAATTTGCATCTGTAAAGGATTTTGTTCGTGTCGTTTCCTATCTATAATACTGCTTCTCTGCATCTACTTTTAAAAAGCAAATAACTTTTACATCAAATCAAATGACTAAATAGTAAAGTCAGTTTTGCTCATCTTGTGTGGAACTTTTGTTTTGCATGACTCTTACACAGCTCGTAGATGAGCACAAACTAACTTGAGTTAGTACTGTTTTGCATGAACGCACGTCACACTCACTATTGAAACACTGATAATTTTAAAACTTATGCCATCAAAGGTAATGGATAAGTACAGGAAAACATATTTAATGCTCAAATTATAACAGTTATCATTTCTATTATTTTATTCATTCATGTAATAACACATACATATTAACAATTCATTTTTCAACAAATTATACAAATTTTTAATTTTAAAAAAATAAATTAAATTTATTTAAAATTAATAATTAATTTGTAGATAAGTTGATGTGTAATATAAGTTAGTATTGCATAACTTATACAAAGTAAGGTTTAGTTGACTCATTCAAAGTCGGTTCACCATTTTCTTTCTACACAAACTTCATTCTATATGGTGTTCAAGTCAACCATCAAGACATATCTCAAGGGAACACCACATCCAGATTTAATTTCTTGAAGTGACTCTTTTCTCTGTGACGTTTTGAAAGAAGTGCAACGCATTGAAGACTCGAATAATGTGAAGAGAAAACTTTTTTGAGTAATACTTTTGTATTCAGTATTTTTGTGTCGAATCGAAAATGCATTTTTCGTCAGCGAATGATCGAGAGAAGAGTATGACGAAAAACATTTGCTGAACTATGCGCTACTTTAACAATTTAAGTTATAACGCGTTAAGTTTGTTCGAGAACGTCTTCTCTGTCATCAAATAGCGGCTTATGTATGCATTCATGGATGCTTTCAGTGGCACAAGCAATGTAATCATGATTTATGTCTGGCATTGTGAATCCAATATCAAATAGCTATCAAATGTAGCCATATATAAGCCTCTTTATATAAATGGCCGCATGCATGTTGATATTGAGTTTTGAGACGCCATTCACTATTAGATCCACACTATCAAGAATAAAGTGAAATAGATTCACTGGTTGTGTTTAATATTGCATATATGCATTTGACAAACATTCTTACTTACCATCAAATCCTGTTATCAATTCTTCAAATATTATCACAATTATTCACAAACTACTTAACTTTTAAAAACTTTCTTCAAAACCCATTTATTTAATTATTCATTTGAAAAAAGTTTTTTAATTAAGTTTATGAAAAGCTTCATAACCAATGTTTTGAAAAAGTATTATTTTAGAAATGATTTGACTGTAGGTCTCTATTGAATATTAGACTCATCTCCTCAACTGTTAGAGTTAACTGTTGTGCATCCCATACTCTGTTCATATAAACCATTTAATAAATTTGAGCATTTGCCTAAAGCAGCGATACCTTAATATGCAGTTTCATGCAAATTAAGAGTTAGAAGCAATTATTGTGTGTGTGTGTGTGTGTGTGTGTGTGAGAGAGAGAGAGAGAGAGAGAGAGAGGGAGAGAGAGAGGGAGGGAGAGAGACTTGTGTGAGATATATATATATATATATGAGAGAGAAGACACTTTCCGCTTATCTTATTGTATATTTTGATTCAGATGTAATATAGAGTTATATTTTAATGTAAGCCTATATATAGTATATATATTTAATACCGGTATATATACTGTCAGTCACATATCGAGATGAAAAGAACATTTGGCATTATGTTTGCAACTCAGCGGCATATATGGAAATGAGAGTTCAATCTCAGTAGAAACTAATATAAAAGGCAATAGTAATGTCATATCATTTTATGGGTTTTTTATCTTTCCCCCGAATTCTGTAATACTTTGATTGCTATTATTTTTGTTCTCTCGCTGAGCCGATGGGCTTATACTTTAAGGAAAAAGACAAATCATTACTGATATTTTTTTCCATTTAATTTTAACGAATATTAATGCAATTGAAGCAATACTTATGCCAATCTTTTTTCCCCAGGAAATGAAGAGAATGAAGAGATAACAATGATGTTTAGTGCAAATGCAGTCTTTTTGTGTTCTTATTGAGAACTATTAAGATTTATTGCTTTCTCTCATTTGGTGAATAACAAATTCGCTACACTTAAGTTCATTTCTATTCTTAAAAGTCATTAGTTGCCCACTTTTGTGCCTTAACTTTCTTTTATAAATGTCTAAATAGTCTCGTTTAGTGCGATAGTGAGTTTCAACTTTCAGAGAGACTTTCAGGCAGCAAATTAAGACACTATTTAAGTTTTTAACTTAACATTACTGTATATCTTTCAACTTTCACCCAAAGGCAATAGAATGCAAGTAAATCGTTTCTAAATTCGATTTAAAACCATTTTGTGGCTTCAATTGAGTATCACTATTTCGATCGTTGAAACAAATTTTAAGTCTTGAGTAATTCGCTTCTTTTCATTCCCTTTTTCAATTCATACCCCCATTAACTTTTTCTTTCTCTCATGGATGAGCGTCTGCTCCCTTTGGAGAATCAACAGTGAAAAAGATTAAGAACTCTACACAACAGATTATTGCAATATAAGAAGTTAATGTTATAGCTTATGGTACCAAAAAATGGAGAAGTAATTCGAGTTGAGTCAAACTCCTGATGGATTTCTAACAGATCAAGTTTATACTTCATAAGAGTATTACGTAAACAAAATTTACTACAGTTTTCCTCAAATCAAACAAATATGTTTTGCTATCTTATAGTTACATAACTTAATTAACTATATTGTTTACTTTTCAAAATAAATTTTATGTTCAATGTTTACTTCGCTTTAGAGAACAAACATGTTATTACAAACGTCACTCTTTACTGAATTTTGCAAAAATTGATAACATCTAAAAATTAAGCTAATTTAATAGAAATTTGATGTTAAGTTATTTGTTGACTAAGTTCTTAATTAATTTTCAAAATTAGATTATTAAAAGATTTTTGAATTGATATTTAGAAAACTGGTGTAATTCCTGATCAATAATTCCTGAGTTAGCGTAGATTTGATGTTAGTATTAGTCCTTGAAATCTCAATCATGATTCAGGATTTTTCGACATGGATTGAGTGACATATTCTTTGCATGAAAAATAATTTACAACTTTCTACGAAAAGAAAGAAGAAGAAAAAGTATGCGCTTCACTAAAATATATTGATCTATCTATTGTACAAACTCTATATTTTGGAATATGCAGTCTTGACATTATTTTCATGAAATACTATTATAAAATGGCAAAAGTAATGATTGAAGTAATATCTTCCTTATGTTCTACTACATTGTGCTTTCATCCATAAGTGCATATCACAATTGCTTCATCTCTCTATAAAATAGTCTGTTCAGTCAATAACACAAGTCGATAACTCAACTTCATGTTCATATGCTGAGGGATTTAGGAGAACAATTTTAGGCCATCGGAACTGTACGTACGGCAGAGCGCCGGCTGAATCCCAAGTGTGCTGTTGATCACGTCACGGTCATTCTTGGGACACAAACCCTGTGACATTTCATGTGAAGGGAAAACACTTAATATAGTCATACAATAGTTCAACCTTATAAGTGGGGGTCGACGATACTCAATAACAAATACCATTTATTCCTATTGAGTTCTGCAAAATCATGAGTTCTTAGTCAACTACATTACCATTGATGGCAATGCTTTTGCCTCTCATTTATTAGTGTTGAGCCTTTTTTACATGATTTAATTTCATATTTAAGCACATAATATGAATTCTTGCTGCTTATTAATAATTTGTTTAAATTTAATGAATTTGAATTGAATATAATTGTTTTCAACACTTATAATATCGTTGATTATTAGCTGAAAATTAGGCTGAGAAGAATTGATCTGACTTCTTTCATCAAGTGAGGTTTCCCTTTCTATACTGGAAGGCAATAGAACATTATTCAATTACAGTGTATTTTTAAAAATATTTGTAAACCTAATTTTTGAATATTTAACGCTAATCTATATTATAACTTGTTATTCAAAAGTCTGTCTGTTTGTTTGTTTGTTTGTTTGACCGGCTATAGACTCGGCTCCTGGACATGATATAGACATAAGACCGGTATCATTAGAACCAGTATGACCTAAGGAGGTGCAAGAAGGGGTCTATTAATAAATTACGTCGAAAATTTTTGAGACGTACTTTATGGATAGGCCCAAATTTTGACTGTGCTTTAGCACGGGCTCCGAGGCTAGTTTCAATTGTAATATCTGTATTATTACTCAGAACTTTGATATAACAAAACTCATATTTAATTGAATTAAATTATTAAGACACTTCAAATTTCCAAAATTTAATTTATTTCAAATAATTTTTTTAACTTTGAAGTAAATTTTTGATGAATTATGAAAAAACTCTGGAAAAATGATATATAAAATAACTAAATGTAATGCATAGATATTTTCAAAATCTATAGTTCATAAGATGTAAAAGACAAAGAGTTGTACACAATTGAAATAATGTTACAGTAATTTATATAAAGTCTATTCACTTTGAGTATATACAGTCAAAATCAATTTATGAGACAACTCCCAAATTTATCTAAACAAAAAAATAATGACTTAGCAATTGTCTAAATTGTTCAGTTATTCATATCATTTAGAATTAATGTTATCCAGAAAAGGAAAATTGTTTTACGCTTTTATTTTGAGTAATAATATTCACTAGTAATGCGTTCCATCCTTTCTGTTCCGGACCATTAATTACTTGAGTAGATGGACTACGAGTTTGCTGCAAAAGCTAAAGTTCAGTGGATGTAATGCCCAAAAACATAATATACCCAAACAATAGTACGGATGCATTAAAGCTATAAAGGAATGCGCTTTTTGAGGGGAGAAATGAAATGCATAACTTTAACTTAAATTCCAAATCCAAATTAGATCAACAAATAAAATAGTCAAAGGATTAAATTCTTTTGTATGCTCTCATAATGTGCTCTACTCTCATAATTTTAAAACTCATATTAAGTTTTTATAACTAATAATTGTTTCAAAATTCAATCGAATTACAATTCAGAATATTTAATCCAAAATATTCTATATTTATGTTTTTAAACTTATAGTTAACCAATTGAAAAAATTATGTTAACCTACAGTGCAAAAAATATTTTTAATTAACTAAAGAAATAGTTAAATCCGGATTAGAAATAATTCGTAAATTTAAAAAAAAATAAATGTAAGATAAACTGGTTGAGTAAACTTAAGTGTGAGTTTTAATTTTCAAATTCAAAGTACTTTCGAAGGATGTTTTGAGATCATTTGCTTGAATATTGACAATAGAGAAAACCAAAATTTGTGTTTACTACTGACCAAACATTGAATATCAGTGAAAATTCGATTTCATAATTAAATTATTAGTTCAAAAATATATTCGAAAATTGTTTTAAAAATCTGTCTTCTTTCCTATTTCTAACCGCTTAAAGTATATAACTTATCAAATTCTCTTATGGGTTGATAATTTTCATAAAGATATTAACAGTTTCTGTTTAAATTATATGATATTATAACATATCAAAGTGCAATTTAATATTTAATAGAGATAATTATTTTAATTTAGGATCACATTGAAATGTTTAGCAAAAAATCTAGATCTCAACTCTGCCTCTAGGATTGCAAAAGTAGAAGAAAATTATTTAGAAAAATGTGATAATTGAATCGAAAACTACATCAATATTATATAAACTGTTATATGATTGATGAAAGTTTAAAAAATAGTACAAACGAGGAATCGAGACTGATTTTTGAGCCAAAAATTACAACTTTATCAATAATCAATGCTTTTTGAATGAATTTAGTGAAAATTTACGCATAAAATCAGTAAACATATGTTTAACGCATAGTATACTTATTTTGAAATACGATTATTCATTTTTTTGTTTTTGCTATTTCTGTTTTTAAATAGAACTATTAATTAGCGTTAGCTTTTGCATAGCTTTCTAAGTGAATTATAGAAATTTGAAACTTTCAGTTATTTATAATTATTTTCGAATTCATGGAATTATAAAAAAAATAATGTTATTTCACTCTAATTTTAACCGAAGATCAAGTAAAATAATAGTTTAATAAAATAAATTAAAGTGAAGCAAAACTGAAAATTACACAATACTCTCTCTAATAAGAATAATGATAAACAGCAAAAAGCAGAATTTGCTCTTTGAAATAATGGTATTAATATAAACTTCTTAAAAACTTAAAACTTGATTAAACATTTTCCGAGTGTAAGTATAATTATAATTAAGCTAAAATTTTTCTGAATGAATTCTTTTGAGATCAAGTCTTTCTCTATAGAGATGACATTCTAATGATTTATGAATACTCTTTTCTTAATCTTAATTAATATGAGTGCTATTATACTCGTTTAGATGAGGAAAAGACAAAAATCATCCTTTTTTATCGTAAACTGAGTTTTAACATTAAGACTCAAAATTTTAAGAGAGAATTAAATATTCTAATGACTTGAATGTGTTGAGTCGAATTCGTCTTATATTTTTACTTATATTTCACTGAATACTTGTGAAAAAATATAATGAAATTAATTATATTATTAAATATAGGAAAGTAATAGTTTAATCTGTAGTTGAACTCAAAAAATAATAATGACTTTTTTCAATTAAATCAATCATGTGTTTGAATGAGTGAATAATGTTTTCATTCGCGAAATATTATGTGCCAACGATTGAAATCAATTCCATTTGGAAATTACTATCACTTCCGTCTTTCAGTTTGCGATTTGAGCCCTTTTGTATTATAGCTGTTATGAATTATAGAGTTTTGAACAACAAGTTTTGGATATTTTGTGGAAGGTATGAATTGTATGACTCGAAAAAGTGGACAACAGGAAAAGATTATAATATGTTATTATAGTAGTATTTGTTTCGTTAGAGACAATGATAAATATGGCCGAAAGGAATTGAGAAGAACTAAAGGATTACTTGTGACGGTTGGAGCCAAAAGATAATTACTTTGAGGGAAAGTATGCAATGTCTTATCTCTACTGTTCAGAGGTTTTATTGCATTGACTGATATAAATTAATGTCAGAAATAGGAAAACTGCTATGAACTGGACATTGAGAAAATCTTATCAGAAAAGTGTGTGTCAAGCAATAAAAGGCGAACAGAGGCATACGTGCTGTCAGAGATTACATGTAGAAAATGGCCAACAATGTCCTGCATAGCATTCAAACCGATATATCTCGTGGAAGCCAGAGTTCTGTTTAGAGCCACTACATTATACACCATTGATTACCTCTTAATACCCCACCATTTCATTGATAATGAAAGATTGAGTAGTTATCGATGCCTTAGTATTAGAGCAAACTATAACTCGATAATTCGTATAGAGTTTAGAGTTGTGCACCTGTTTGTCAACCGATACCTATAAGTGAAATAAAGTGCAACACAAGCATCTGCTTGTTCTCCATCATCAATGTAATCATCTTCAGATTCAGGAATCCTAGTTCTGAGTTCTTGGCAAACAAAACAAAGGCCACTCTCGAGCACTTTCTTAATAAGTTAGTCCAACAATCTTTCCATTTCATAGTACTTCTGTCTTGTTTTTTCGTTTATTTACGGGCATCAAAAGTATAATAAGAAATCGTAAAAATCCAATTCCTTTGCTTTCTATTTATTGAGCTTACTATACATGCTATTTCTCTGCATCGATTGTAACTGTGTTGGGAAAACACTTTTACAGAACCAAAAACTATAAAAGGTGTTGTGTTCCAACATTTTGATCCCCTATGCATTAGACAGTCTTTTTATTAGCATTTCGTCTTTCTCTCTACTCTGTATTGTTTTCTTTCCACAAAATGCTTCTCACGTGTTCGTCCATCTCATCATCATCTCTGTATTTAGTCGTTGCACAACTTCTCGCGGATGTAATGCTGAGCAATTGTCTCTCATTCTCTCTTAACTTCCAAAGGGAATAAGCATTCAATGTTCAGTATTATTCTCAATGTCTCCCCTTTTGCGATGAACTACTTTGCAAATAATGTATCCATCATTCGATCATATACTCTATCCTTAGTTTCCACAAAGAATAGAAGTTTAAATGAATTGTTTGCCTTTATTTCACTATAAATACGAAGAAAATATAGCACCTGATTAACTATAATCTTATATTGACTTATGCTCTACAACAATATTGTTTAAAATTTCAAAAGCATGACATGCATGACATGCATCACTTCTAATAGAGCTTCTGTTTTCTTAAAACAATTTATTCAACCGATAGACAAAAATTTTATAAATACTTTCGATTATAACAGCCTTAAAGAACATAAACATTAACTAAAAGGAAGTAAAATTTTGTTTATCAATTATTTATTGAAAGCCTTTTATTCAAAATCGTATTAAACAAATAGAATTAATTTATGAGAACTCTTTTATTCGTGTGTTTCAGTTAGTCTTTAGTTTGTTTGTCAACAAAAAATACTGTGATGTCAATGAGAACCTGATCAGTATTGGCTTCATTACCAAAGCAACACGTAATTCAGATCATTAACTTTGCATTAAGTAATCTTTAAACACTTTATGAAACTTAATTCAATGTTCTCTCAATGCTATTGATTTGTTGCAGAACTAAATAGTTAAAAAAAGGACAATTTATTTTTTAATTCAAAAATATTGATTTGATGAGATTATAAGTTGAAGAATTGTTCAGTTTGAAGACTAAATCAATGCTTTATAATTTAAGACAGACTTGAGGAGCTATCGTGTCAGTAGATCTTGAAAACACTTTGTAATTCAATGGAAATAGACATTAAAGCTATACTATAAAGGCTGTAGAATAGGCTACTGTTATATCAGATTTTAACAACAAAATCTCTTTGCGTTCGCAATCTTGTTAAACCTCAATTGAGGCGAACCATTGCAATACTCTGGTGAATAGTGTCAAACTAACTGTAAAAAGTTTAAAGTATACACACATTCAGACGAAGTTAAACGATCAGACCATTTCACCTACTTTTCCGTGTAATCATTCACTCGTATAGTTCAACTCTTATTCTCAACTAACCAGAAATTCTACTACTTTCTCATCCATTTTATTTTCAAGATTATTTCAATTCAATCAAACATTCTCTTAATGCTCGAAAATAACTCACATTATGTGTATTTATCCCATACAAAAATTTAATTACAATAAATCCCATTTATTCAATTAGTTCGACCTAAAAGTCCAATTTCAGCATTAGGACAAAACTTAAGACCAAATCTGTGATATTGATATTTATCAAATCATGATGAAGTCATATCGATATATTCAACTATATTTATGAAAAATTCAATTCAAAGAAAGAATTGAAAGCATTGTAAGAAATAATTCAAATTAATTATATTTTTATAAAACTTGGTTCTATTATATTTATGTTTTTTGAAAATCCTTTTGAGAAGAGAAAAAAATTAAGGAATGGATAAAAAGAATTAAATCAAAAACAAACAGTTGAAAAAAATTCTCAAAATGATTGTATAGTTTTAAAGGAAAGGAAACGCAATAAATAAAAGAAATTATGTTACGGGTAAATGAACTAAAAATATTTTTTTTAGATGAAAAATTATATTTATATGAATAATTTGATGTGTTTTATTAGTTTGAAGAAACATGAATTTAATAAAAATATTTTTTGAAATTTTCAGAGTTAAACGATAGAAACAAGAATCCTATTGAGGAAAAGGGAATACTGAAAATTTGAAGGAAAGTTGAGTAAACCTTTATCTAAAAGCGGAACAGTTTAAAGAGTTGCAATACTTTGTGATCTAAGTCTAGTTGTCCTTTAATAGGAAACGCATCGATTGTAGTATTACTTCTGCTATAAAATGAAGAATAAAATTCTAAAAAGAATTGAGAAGTGTTTGAGTGAAAACATTTATAAAAGAAAGCGGAAAGAAATTTATTTGATATTTTAGTTAAAGAATTGACAATTTTCTATTTTTGTTATATCATCCTTATATTTCTATGACTGTGAACTTTAATTCCCACTTCATTTCCTTTTCAACCGATCAATTCAATTGAATCGATAGAGCTTAACATTTTCTCCTTCACCGTAAGCAAGATTTTTAGACTCAATTTTTATTCGAATTGATAGTCAAAGTGGGAGAATAATAAGTTAATATTTCACTATTTTTGTTTTTATGAAATTTATCATATTGTTATATTAGATCATATATGGGGGTAAAGGTATGACATCGTTATGCATCAAATCTATATTTTTGATACTAAATTCATAATTGTGATAATTAAAGGATTGGAAGCTTTTATTCTTTATTTAAATTGAATTCAAGATTATTCCCAAACTTTTATCTTATTGAATGATTCAAACATGATCCTAGATTAAGTTAGAATTTAAATTTTTAATCATAAAAGTATGCATTTTGATTCTGGAAATGTTTAGTATAGATTCAAAAACTATGATAAAAATAATATCTAATGCAGAAATAACTTTATTTTATCAATAATTCCTTTTTCGAACTTAAAAAAGAAGAAGATTGTAGACAAATGGCCAAAAAAATGGTTGTCATGAGAAACGATATGATAATGAAAGCCCGTATAATATCTTGAGAATAATATATGGGCTGTATTGTATAGCTTGAGAAGAATGGCATATTCTTGAAACAGAGTATTTGGGGTCAAAAAGGACAAAGTGATATATGATGTGTCAGTTGCAAGTATGGCAAAGTGACCATAACTGACCAATAGTGCTCATAGTTGGGAGTGGTCTTATTGCGCACATGAAACTCATCAAATAGAGGGATAAAAGTCGAAAATTAATCGAAAGTGAATCTTCATTTCTTTTTAGGTGATTCTATTTTTTAGGATCAATAGTTAGAAGAGTAATGTAGAGTCAGATGTTCGAAACACATTTGGCGCCTTCACAGATACATTAAGATTACTTTTAGGATTGCCTCAGTCTTAAATAGAAGCAGTACCTTATCATGATATTTACATTGCTCAGTAAAGCGTTAATCCTTTCTCATACAATATTGCAATGCCTTTACATTCAATTGAATGCTTGCTAGAATTGAATAACCTTTGCTTTGCTTACTTCTGTTTCCTGGACTTAATTTGCTAACTTTCTCCGCGGATAGTCTCTCACATTACTATTAAACTGTGGAACAGTTGGAATACTGTATGAGCATTTTGTGCATTGAATGCATTGAAACATCTCTACTGTTGCCCCTTTAGGTATATTACACTCTCAAAATAGATAGATTACAACTTTTGGTATCTCCCCAGTAAATTTCACACTTGACTGCTTTGGACAAATTGAACTTTGCGGACTTGCATTGCAATCAATTGTGCAACAAATCAATAGTTGTCTAACTTTTAAAGCATGAAATACTTCTTTTCCCTTTGCCTTTACCAGTCTTCACAATCACTCTTTCAATTTACAGGTGCAGTAATTCTCGTCCTACTCATTATAACAATGAAATTTAATGTGATTATTTTGACTCAATTATTCGATATGTTAATTTCTTTATGCAAATTCATACATATTCAACCTTTTCTTATCTTACTTTAATTTAGCAATAGTTATGTACTAATATGTTAAGTAGTTATATCTCAATAGCTTAGACAAAACTATTTTATATAGTCTTTAATTCAGTCGAAGAACACTTCAATTTGCATAGCATTAACTCGTTTTAATAGAGTTTCTATAAATTTAACTTTTATGATAAACTTATGGCAACTCATTTAAAACTGATATTAAAATTACTGAATCGCATGACTAAGTACTAAGACTGAAGTTTTAATTATGTCAGACCTCTCATCAATAGAATAACTTAGAAAAGAAAGAAAGAGTAGAATATGAAAAGAGAGAAAGGAATGAGAAAACAAAAAAGGCAATGAAAAAGTCTTGCAAAAGGTTCATTATAGCTCTTATTTATATGGTTCGAGATAGAGAGAAAGTGATCAGAGCTTGATGTGCAATGAATTATTTAGTTTGATAGCAAATGACAATATAGATGCAATAGAGAACTAGAGGAATGAGGGAGATTGTCTTTCCTGCATGACGCAGGTTTGGTCCTCTCAATAATTTAGAGAAGATAATTTGAAAGAGGAATAGATGCTATGTTTGTAATAGTGATATAAAGGTATATATATTGTCAACTTAATATCACAAACTTTCCAACTAAAAGACTAAGTTTAGGATAGAAATGATGCCAACGCTTATTGCCTCAGTTCATAATGATTACATTGTAATATTTTATTTATGCGCTTAGGAAATGATGCCATGCTATTAACTCACGAGAAATTTATCGCTGAGATTATGGCAATATGTGTTCTGCTTTTCGCTAAAAAAACTTCTGCTCAATATTGAGGTGTTTTATAATACGGTTTGTTTAAAGTTTCAAAACTAACGTAAATATTTAATAGAAAAGAGCAAAATTTTTGACTTTAATCCAGTTTTCAGAGTGAAATAAATCAAACTTTGTTATTCTAGTTGATCTTTGGAATAGTTTTTTTTAATTTTAATCTTTTATTTTGATTGAAAAATATAAGCTATAGTCTTAATTGAGGCAAAACTAGGAAATTATTGAGTTCTTGAATTAGAAAATAAATTAGGTTTCAAAATAATTAAAAAATAATTCAAAACGTTTTTTGAATTGTAGATTATTGATGAGTTGTTAAGAATAACAATGCGATCTGAATCGATACCAGTGTTACGGATGTCTGTGGTATTGAGTTAGTGATATAGCTGAAAACCAAGGGTTCATTGAAGTGAATATGACAGAAAAGTTTCCACATGTGTTGGCCGACCATGATTCTCGATGAGGCAACTTTCTAACTGATAATTGTATTGATGCATTACTATGTATTGTGCGATTCCTGTGTCTCAAATACTCAGTTGTCAATACAGTAGATCGCAATGTCAATAGAGCATAATAGTGCAGAGTGTAATGCATTTTCTTTTACGATAACTGATAAAAGTAGTAATACACCAAATTTATATAGCAATATAGCTGCAGTTCTCCTCAGTTATACGATTGGGATAACTGTATCAGTACTACGTATTATACTTTAATAGTGAAATTATTGCTGTAGTAGAGAAAGTAGTGAATTGTGTTTCACAACTATAATTGTATATATATTTGTCTGAATTGACAGTATTGATAGTATAGTATTGAGTTTGATATAAAGTTAGCATTATTAGTACTCTTCCCTACTGATGGATGATTATGGGATTGTGTTGCTGTGTTGCTACGGACGCGAATGGAGGTCCAGTTAATGAGGCGGTCAGACTTTAATTACGATTATAAATAATGCCTTAGTAGTGACCAACGCAGATGCGTTCATGCCTAACTGCTTCATATAAAGCTTCTATTAAAAGAAATAGATTTAGACTCACTGTATTATCCCTTTATTCTCTCTATACTATCAATTGCATATACAGGAGATTTGCTTCAATAAGAGTGTTTGCAATTGCAAGAAAGGGGTCAGTTAATTAGTGGACAGCCCATTAAAAGTTTCCCGGAGCCAAGAGACACATCTTATCCAATAGTCATAATTAAAGATACAGGCGAGCCCAGCAAATATTGCTGCTCTATAGCCTTCTCTCAATTTTGGTGGCATATTAAGTTTAGTTTGCTTACCAGTTTCATTGATTAGTGCACTGTATTTCACAACCAGTTTGATTACTAGACACACTTTTGCTAGCCTTTCAGTTTACAGCCGAGTCACTAACTCTACACTAACTCACTTACTTGTTTGAAACAGCAAAACTGGACAGAAATGTGTTAGTTTTGTGAGTTTACTTCTGATGAGGTCTGTTCACTTGGGACAATTAGCTAACTCTACTTACTATACCATCCTATTCTAAATTCCTTACTAACATCATCTCCAAAGTCATGACTTCGCTTCTTTTATTCTACTTCATACATTACTATCAAATACGCTAAATAACTGATAACCACTATTTCTTCTCTTTTTAATCACTCAGCAAAACATTAAGTTCAAGCAAATTAATAATTCTCTAATTCTATAACTAAGTTTCGAGAGAAGTCAATTTATTTTCCAAATTCTAAGAGAGGATAATTAAGAAAACTAGGAAAGGGTTTTAATTAATAAAATAACAAATTCAAATAATGTTTATTTCCTGAAAAAAATTAACTTATGACATACTAAGTATGACAATTTTAAATCATTTCTCAAGACTATACAATTTTTCAATCAATTATTCCCATCATTATTATGAAACATAACATTAAGCTTTATTTGGTTTTTTGAAACTAAAAATTCATTTGAAACAAAAATAAATTATGAATACTTCTAATATTCTAATATTTCAAAATATTTTCAAAGATTTTTAGTATTAATTAAAAAATTATGAATTACTTCAAAAATGGGAAAAATACCGATTTTTATAAGCATAAAAAATAAAAGAGTAATTAAAAGGGTGAGTAACATAAAAAATAAAATAAAAATAATTTTTTATACTTTCTTCATTGTGAAAAATAAAAGTTCAAATATTTGCCAACTAAAGGGATTTATTGATGAATAAAGTCTTTCTAAATGGGAATTTATTTGAATTATAAGAAAAATTGCTGATTTAAAATTAATGGAGTTTTTTATGATTAAATTTTAAGATTTAATTAAAATTAATGTTTTCAATACTTAATTTTGGGAAAATGATAGTTTGGCGATTTTTTTGTGAAAGTCTCTGGCGATGCATTATTTTTTAAAAGTAAATCTATTTAGTTAAAAAAAATTAATTACATCTTCAAAAGGTTCTTTAGATTTTTGTGACGATGTTATAAATCAATCTGACATCAACTTTGCTTTCATATATAGATAATGTCTTTATTTGTTTTTCAAAATCATTGTGTAATTAAATTTAATTAATTACAAGTTTCATGATTATTAAATTTAAAATTTTCATTTTCATGATAACTCACTCAAAACTGAATGGAAAATCATTTTAATACTAGATTTGAGTCAAATCATTCATCCATATAATCAATGTAACGTTATTTAAGAGGCATTCTCTCAATTAAATCAAATCACAAAACAAGAGTGAAATCATAGGTTCAAACCATCATTCAATGACTGACTTAGGGATATATCTATAGTTAAATAGGGGTCAAGTTTATAAACATTCAGTTAAGCATATTATTTACACCCAATTCACAAGTTTCTTATGCACAAAACAAAGAATATAGCATTAACTGATTTCAATTGATTCAATTGATTATTTAAGGTTATAATCAACAAAATTTGCTTATATTTCTTTGAATCTGAAACTCTCCATCTTCTTAAGACCTATTCTTAACATCATTTTTGATAACCTTATAAATGAAACATTTTGATTAACTTTATCAAAGAATTATTTATTAAATTATGTGAAATTTTTTATTTTCAAAGAGCGGACTTTAACTCATTCAATATTTTAATTAATGTTTTATCAATTAGTGACACATCTAAATAACTTTCGAAAACTTAATTTCAAAAAGCATCTGAATTGATTGAAAAGGATTTTCCCCGTTTTCAAATGAAATTGATGCAATCAATTTATGGCTTAAAAATTGCAATAATTGTTCTTAATTTAATTTGATTATTCGATTGAGAAATCAAAATTTTTTTATCTTTTATAACTCGTGAATCATTGAATTGAATGCCTTTACATTCAAATATTGAAATGATCTCAAGATCTTGATAAGAATGAGACAGAAAGAGAAAAAAATATTAAATAGGATCTCAAAATAAACTCCAAATAAAAAAGATGTACTTAAACAATAGAATGGGTATTTATTGTGAAATAAAAATTTTAAATAAAAACATCTAAAGCATAATCAACTACTCTTTACATTTTATTCAAATTAAGATATCATGAAATCCTAAATCGATTCGAGATAAAAAATATTAGTACAAAATGATTCAAAATTTAAAATTTTAACTCTAAATTTAATCAAAGACAATCTGTTTACAGAGACAAACGAATGAACAAAAATGTTTTAAAAGAACTTTTACTATCAATTGTGATGTTAAATATGTTAAATCAATGAATTTATTGTAAGATCAAAAGATAGTTTAGATAAAAAAGTCGTGCAATCAATCATCAAAATTGATTAATGATAAGTTTTCTATTAATCCTTTGATATAAGAATTAATTGTTAAGAAATAAATGAAAGCATTTATTGGTAATAATAAGAGCAGAAATATGAAAAGTAATTGGAGATAAAAAGGTTTGCATTGCTTTTAGAAAGGGATCGATTGGAATGAATGGA
>JAQFXV010000203.1:0-29750 GCA_034694065.1 Camisia spinifer
TATGATTGCAGGAATGACTCATTTGCTGATTACTCAACATCTTTCGATATTTACATAAGCTATAAGTTATTAAAGACTTCTCGAGATGAAAATTTTCGATTGAGACTCGAGTCGAGATTCGATACCAAGCACTAGTTTTTCCTTCGCAAATGATGAGTTATAAATTTCTTGAAAACAGTATTTCTGAACGGAATTTTTCACCAAATTCAACTTAACTTGTGTTGAACATTGTCTGTTATAACAGATATTGAAGAGAACTCTTACAGTTGAAATAAACGAAAAAATTGTATAAACTTGTTTTGAAGCTTAATCTACAGCAAACACTTGTATTAATTTTAAATTGATAACAGAGTTCAAAACTCAAAGATAAAATAAATTATCAAATATGTCGTCTATCAATCTCTTTTAAATATTAGAAGTAGAAAACTATCAATTTAAGTAATGTCTGAGGAATTCAAAGAAGCCGATCGTTTATCAGGAATTGAGGAAAACGTTTGGTTTGTAAACTTATTCCAGAAAAATTAATTCTATGAAATTCAATTATTTAGCTCTAATTTTTGAATAGGGAAGAAATTTACAGAATGAAATTGATTAATAAACCAGTAAATTTAGCCTCTGGTTCACCAGATTATATCGCACAACCAAAAACACTAATCAATGCATTGGTTGACGTGACTCTTGATCCAGATTTCAGTCTCAATCAATATACCAGAGGAAATGTGAGTTAACTCATTGAAAAGTCCTTTTATTCCCTTATTTGCCTCCTATTGAAACTCAATGTCAATACTCTATCTTTTCACTCGATTAAAGTATTATATCCGCTAAAAGTTTTAAAGTTATTCAAAATAATCATTGGATATTTGAAAAATGAATAAGAGTTAATTTAACTCAATGATCTGCCACTTATTTTGACTAAAGGATTAGAAAACTCTAATCACTTCGACCTGCAGACTACAGAAGAGAACATAAGATGACAAATCAATTTTAAAAACTAGATTCGGCCAAAATTTATCTTTTTTGATGAATTTTTCAATGATTTATCGTAGAAAACTCTGAAGCTCTTAATGTTTTGATGGGCCATAAAAATTAATTGAATGAGCTGTCACTTACCGATCACTTATTCAACCAATCAATTTATAGTAAAAATATTGAACACGCGAATTGTTATTTCCTAAAATTACAGTCGAAAGAGGGTTCAGAAATCATTAATAAAAGTATTACATGTTAAACAACTATTTTTAGGGTCATCAAAGACTTGTTGATGTTTTGGCCAAATTATATGGACTGTTATTGAATAGAGAAATAGATTCAGAAAACAACATATTGACGACAGCGGGTGCTTATGGGGCTCTTTTTTGTTCAATATTTTCTATTATAAATCCTAGTGATGAAGTCATAATAATTGAGCCACATTTTGATTCCTATTCACCTGTGGTTAGAATGGCTGGTGGTTTACCTGTTTATATTGCACTCAAACCTATCAATGAAAATGCAAATGAAAATTCGAGTAAAAAATTAAGTTTAGATTTCATTGAATTGGAGTCAAAGTTCACATCGAAAACTCGACTCATCATAATTAATACACCGCATAATCCTTCTGGAAAAGTATGCTATTCTTAATTATGTTTTATTATATATTTTTCGATTTGTTAATTAGTATTTGTCTAAAAGGTATTCACTCGCACAGAATTGGAAAAAATTGCGGACTTATGCAAACGATTTAATGTGATCGCTCTTATGGATGAAGTCTATGAATGGATTACTTATGAGGAAAACAAACATTTCAGAATAGGTTAATATAACTGTTCAGCTATGAAATGTTCGATTGGAAACAATATTTGACTCATATTCCGGTTCAGATGAGATTTAATGGGTTTAGAGTAAAAGTGAGATTTTAAGTAGATTTTAAATACAATTTTCAACTACAGACAGTTGGACAGAGAGAAAGTTGAGTCTATAAAATCATTTTCTATAAAAAAAAGGGTTAAAATAGTTCGCAGATATTTTCAGATGATAAGTCTTTTTAAAAATTTATTGATTCTCAACTTACTTCAATTAACTTTAAAATATCGAAACTTATCTGATATCCAATCGAACAATTCATATGAAAATAATTCTGCGAGATATTCAATAAACTTTTTAGCATCGCTTCCGGGAATGTTTGAAAAGAGTATAACAATTGGGAGTATAAGCAAGTCATTAAGTGTCACGGGTTGGAGATGTGGATGGGCTCTCACTGGAAATCTTAAGATAAGGAACGCCTTATCTATAGTCCAGCAGAACTCCTATTATGCGCCGCCAACTAATATACAAGAGGCGACCGCACGCGCTCTTGAGATAGAACTCGAAAAACTGAAATCAAGTCCAGCAACAGATACTTATTTCACAGAATTGACAGAATCTCTTTTGAGAAAACGGGATTTCATGTTCAAAATGTTATGCTCTTTAGGATTGAAACCTATTATTCCTGAGGGCGGATATTTCATGATCGCTGACTGTAAGCATTTGATCGATAGTTTAGATTTGAGTGAATTCGATGACAAACACTCTAAGGGTTTAGCGTTTGTTAAGTGGATGTCAAAAAATGGCATTCAAGCAATTCCTATGAGTGTCTTCTATAGCAAAGAATATAAATATTTGGGAGAAACTTATCTAAGATTTTGTTTCTTTAAAAATGATGAGACTTTACACAAAGCTCAGCAAGTTTTGGGTGATATGAAGAAAAAGTTTTTTGATTTTGTAGATTAAGAGCATTGAAAAAGCAGTGCAAAAAATTTTATGATAAATAGATGTAATTATTTGATGTGGATCTGGAGGAATAGATCCCTAATCTTCATAATTATCAATGAAGAAATTCAATAAATCAATGTTGAAATGTAATAAATATTTTTGAGACCTTCAAAAAATCAATTTGTAAATAATTTATTCGATAATATAATGAAAGGAAGTTTTTTTAATACAATCGTAACTAAAAAATATTAATTATTAACGTAATCGAAATATTAATTCATAACTTATGGATCTATTTGTACAGGATTTCAGTTTAGGAAATAAGAGGTTTTTTATTATACAGTTAGTAAACATTCGTTAATTTAATAGAAGAAATAAGTTAACCATTAAATATATCGTCGAAAGTAAAAAAATAGTTTGAGAACAAAGAAAATATGAATAAAAAAAATTTAGACTAAATTATTATTGATTAACGTTTAAGAAAATACACCATAATTTGATTGATAGAGTTTTACACATATATTATTCAACACATATATAATGATAAACAAATTGAATACTATTCTGATTTTGTTCAATAAATTTTTGAAATATTAACATAAGTTATTTAATTTAATGAACATTTTCAATGTTTCAATAAGTGAGAGACTAATAAGTTTCCAAAGACTACTCACATATTGTAAAATATATTAAACTTATGTATAATATAATGAGTGTTCAAGAAGTGGCTCAAAATTGAAAAGTATTTTTGATTATTATAAGCGCTTGATTTCACTGTAACTCATATTAGATTTTTGGACATCTTAAAGATGTCCAAAAATCTTATAGTAAATCATTTCGGAGTTTGTTTGTTATCTCATTTTTTTGCTTCACATAAATTCAAGTTTTTTAAAATAAATCCCGAAAAAACTTGACTCTAATTTGAATTATAGTCAAACTTAATAATAATCCAAAATTCTTTTCTATTGGTATAAACTTTTAGTACACACAAAACTGGCTTTTGTATTAACGCTTCTATCAATTCATAAAACTATTTATAACGAACTTATCAATAGTTGATATACAAAAGAATATTAATTTTTTACAAGAGAGGAAACGAATATTTAGGGGAAAAAACTACTGAAGTCTTTTGTTTGCGATATTTTACATAAAAAATATTTTTTAAGTGGAAAGAAAAAGAAAACTTATGAAAAAATTTGAACTTTATCACAAATAAATGGAAAAAATGCCCTAAATTTCAGGTAAATTTGCATAAAAAATTGATTAAATATAAGCGAAAATCATTTCAATCTATAATTAAAATATCAAAAAAAGATAAGTTTATATTCAATTCTCTATAGAATTAAATATTTTAAATTAAAATTTAAAAACTAAACATAGGAAAGGAAGAAAACAATTCTTAAACTGAATTTTAAAGAAGAAAATATAACTGAAGAGGAAAACTAATATTTAATTAAATAAACAAAAAAGTGGTCGAAAAGAATTGAATTAAGAAAAATTAATTTGAATACTTTTCTTCAATTGATTAACTTTAGCGACATTTAAATCGATAATAACTTTTTGTTCATCAAAACTTTCCTCATTCTTAATCTTCTTTAGCGGTCGGCCGACTTTGGACTCATTCTTCTTAGACTTCTTCTTCCTTCCAAAGGCCGGACACTCGTGTTTTCGCTTAATATGATGTCTCAGATCATCCTTTCTATAGAACTTCGAAACACAGTTTTCATATTCGCAAAAGTAGTGCCTTTCAGTGCAATGAGTTTCTCGTTTATGTCTTAATAGGTCTGTAGATCTGGTGAACGCACCCTTACATCCAGTGATATCACACTTGAAGGGACGATCGCCGGTGTGTTTAAGTTTATGAGTGCGTAAGGCATAGGGCGCTAGAAATGATTTTTCACACCCCGGCCAATCACACTTATGAGGCTTTTCACCCGTATGACACGCTCGAGTGTGGTTCTTAAGCAATTTATAAGTTGAGAACTTCCACGTACATCCCGGCCAATCACATTCAAACTCTTTTACAGTGTTGTGTATCCTCTTATGCTCTCTTATCGATCCCGGATCTGAACAGCTGTCGGATTATATTTTTTAGTTATATTTTTTAGTTATATTTTTAGTTATATTTGACAATTTTTGTTTTAACAATTTAATTGTTATTTCAGTTTTCCATGAGTTTAGTTTTCTTTTCCTTCAAAATAACTTTAAATAATAGTATTGTTGATCACGTCATTCAATACAACATTGAGTTATTTATTAATAAATTAAAAAATATTTTTGTGAACCAAATATGAAACTAAATGTTATGTATATTAATGATTAGAAGTTATTCTGTTATCGCAATAATTGTTCATTAAAAAACCTTTTAAGACTAATTTGAATTAAGATTAAGAAATGCATAAGAAAATGGATAACAGTTTAGAGCTCTTATAAAACAAGTGAATTATGAACGAAAACTGAAACTTTCAAATAAATAAAAGAATAATTTAGATTTATTTGTTCGTGTGAATAAAAAGTAAAAAAATGTATGAATACCTATAATCACATCCTTGAAAGTCACACTTATAAGGTTTCTCTCCTGTATGTATTCGATAGTGTTTCTGAAAGTTACCGCTGCTGTCAGTCGCGTATTCACATGAAGGCCATTTACAACTGAATTTTTTTGTTCCCGGAATTGTTGATACTTTTTAAATAATTAATTCATTTTTAATAACAATGATATGAAAATAAATGAGAAAATAAAATACATTAAAAAATAAATCAAAATCGTGTAAATTTGTATAATAAACGCCTTAAACTATTATTAATTCTATATTTTGAAAAATTAATTGTTTTGCAAATCAAGCGAACAATTGATGTCTAATCAAAACCTAATTCAACACATAATTACTGTTTGACTAATCATAACATAACTCTATTTTTCAAACTGGAAACGAAATAAATATATTTTTAAAGATATCAGTAAATGAAAAGACATTTAATTACCAGAAACTCCTTCAGGAGTCAAACTCTTACGATTGCGTCTAATCTTCGGTCTATTAATAACATCTTCAGTAATGACAATGGCATTAATCGTATTATTACTCGAATTTTCAATACTATTATCAGTAATTAAATCAAAATCTTCTCTATTATTAACATTACTTTCATCCAAACCATCATTAACTCCATCTTCAGTCCATTTGACAGTAAATTTCTCATTAATATCTTCACTAAACTCTTGATTCTCAGCTTCAGTGAGTTCTTGACTGTCATCCAAGACTTGATTATCGTTATCACAAATAATGATCTCATTATTATCATAATTATCCTGCGATTCATCCAATTCTTCGTCATCTAATTGTGTTAATAAACATTTGATATTACAATACTCTTCATCCCAAATAAGACAATCTCTTTCAAAAGGTTGAAAACTGTCATCAATTGAATACTTCATTCTCATTAATTCATTAGTTTTTTCTAAATTAAATTTTATATTTTCTAAACTATCGACTAATTTATTCATTAATTGATTGCAATTTTTTAATTTATCGTTTTCTGTCTCTAACTCTTGATTACGATTTTGAAGTTCTTCTGATTGATCTCGAAGTCTCTCGAAAGAGATTCTGTCAATCATTACGCAATCCATCTCTTAATCAATGGATTAATCAATTGTTAATCAATTTATTTGAACGCTATTTAAATGATTGTATTTTTTGTGTTATTTATATCAATATGTTGTTAATGTTATGGCGTTTCATATCAATAACAAATTGTATTATAAAAGCTATAAATAATGTCAATAAATATGTTCAACTTATCACTGTTTTAACTGTTCAATTATTTCTTTCGGGCAACTGTTTTTTCACTTTATTTATGTATTCATTTTCTGAGTTCTTGAACTTCAGTTCATATCAAAAAGAGATGTTTAAAAAGTTGTTAAAAATACAGTATAAACACAAACTGCAATTTCAAACCTTTTTGTGCTCTATTATTCCACGAAAATCACACTCATTTCATGTTATAAAAAGGCTTAAATATTATCAATGACTCACCTCAACAAAAATCCTTAACAACTGAATGGAAAGCGAAAAATAAAAAATTGTTTTTACATAAACTGATAATTTATCCCTTTATTAGACTTGATTTCATATATGTAAACACATTAAAAAGGTATAAATATATTTCAAGAGTAAATTGATTTTATATAGTAATAATAATTTATTTATCAGTCAATTGATTGCAGAATAAAAAGCGATTTTTAATGTTTACAAACAGTTTATTAAATATATTGAAAGATTCGTTTGAAAAGTAAACAAAAGTGTTAATCAAAGTTAATTGATTGGAAAATAAAATAAACAATTAAATAATAGTATGGATTGTGTAATGATTGATAGGATTACATACGAAAGACTGAAACTAGAGTCAGAACAATTGAAAATACGGAACAATGAATTAGAAAGAGATAACGATTTACTTAGAAATGAGACTCAATTAATACGAAAACTGAACGACGCTTTGGAAAACATTAAATTTAATTTAGAAAAAACATTACAATTAATTAGAGAACAGTTTAACTTAAGTGAGACTCAGTTTGAGAGAGAAGTGATTATATGGCAGGAGGAATACAATAGTATTAAATGTATGTTAACTCAAATCAATTTAATTAATAATAATAATAATAATAATACTAATAATAATAGTTTAATAACTAATAATCATAATAATAATAGCAATGATTTAAATATTATTAATGATAATACCATTTGGAGTCATAATAATGATAATAGTCTTCAAACTGATGATCAGTTTCTATGTGACGATCATTTGGATCACAATTCTGTTAATAATGAACAAAATGTTTTGGTTAATAAAACTGTTAAAAAAAGGAATACTTCGAAGAGAGTTAAAGGTATTTTTGAATTAAGTTTTAAGTTTAATTTATTTGTTATTTATTTTAACGCAGATTTTGATGTAAGTCTTGAAAGTCGAGAATATTTGGTTTCAAATCAGTGTTGAATTTATTGTTCAAGTCTTTGTTGAATAGTTTTGTAGTTTTGAACTTTTTCTGGTCTTTAAACTATTTTTACTCATTTAGTAATTGATATTTGAATTATTAATCAGTGTTTTTGTTTAAAATATAATTTTTCATTCAATTGATTGTTATGTTTAAAGCAAATCCTTTAGAAGATGGAGAAAAACGATTCAAGTGTTCTTGGGATGGATGTTGTTATGCAACTGATAATAGAGGAAACTTTCAAAAACATTATCGAATACATACTGGAGAGAAACCATATAAATGTCAATTTGAAGAATGCAATTATAGGTAATTTATTGGTTAATTCAATCATTTCTATTGGAAAATAGTTTTCAAATCAATATTTTTTGTTGATCTTTCAAATTCACAATTTTTAAGGAAATCATTTTTAAGCTATTGATTCAGTAATAGTTTTTGTTCAAGTTATCAGTTATTCTTTATTTATTCACAAGTTTCTGATTAGTTTCGAATTAATTTTAATAGAAATTAAAGTATTTTCTAAAACTTTTAAAATCATATAAATTATTCCATATTTAATACAACAACAAAATAGATAATAAATTATTCATTCAGAAAATGTATTTTCTTATCATTTATTTTGTTTTTGAATAATTTAACTTAAGTTAGAATTGATTAACTCATTATTTATGAACAGATTTTATCATTTTATCTCTGGGTTTACCATAAGTTTATAGAAAGTCAAAAATGTTTTTTATCATTGAAACTGAGCTTTACCTCAACTTTAAATCATAGTTAAACATAATTCGTTTTAGATTTTTTTGTGCTTATTGTTTAGAGCTTTTCGTGATCACTGATTATTAGTCAATATATTCGAACATATTTCTCAATCAAAATAGATCTAAATTTCAACATTATTTCATAATAATTAGTAATTTAAGTAAATTTGCATTAAATCATTTTTAAAAAAAATCATTTCTTAGACTTTGAGCTCTAAAATAACATTTAAAAATATCCAAACAAAATAAGAGATTATGATTTAAAAAAAGATTGTGATAAAAATTTCAATTTATGACTCAATTATTATGTATTTGGTGTAAGAAAAGTAATGAAAACTTTTGGAATAGTAAATAAAATGAATATTTTGATTTGTCAGTTGTTCAGATCCGGCCCGTTTTCGTGAACATAAACTGATTCATTCAACAGAGAAGACATATATATGTGAATGGCCAGGATGCACTTGGAAGTTTAAAACACATAAGTTACTTAAGAATCATATAAAGGCGTGCCATACGGGTGACAAACCTCACAGGTGTGAATGGCCCGGATGTGAAAAAAACTTTCTTAATAAATATGAAGTTAGAGACCATATGAGACAACATACAGGCGACCGGCCTTTTAAGTGTGAATATCCCGACTGTAGCGGAGCTTTTGCCAGAAGTAATACTCTTACGCAACATATTAGAGAAGTTCATTATTATAAGAAACAGTATTTCTGTGATTATACTGATTGTGATTCGCGTTTTGATAGAGTCGATGAACTTAAGAATCATGTTAGGGATAAACATTCGAAGACTAGTAATGATTTAATCAGATCTGAATCAAAGATTATTGATTTAAATGCATCCAAAAATAAGAAAACTTGAGATAGTTTTTCACTTTTTTCTTCTGAGAAAATATAAGTTTTTGGTATAAATATATAAATATGTATTAAAGTTATGTATAATTAATGTTTTATTTGATTGAAATATTTTTAATCTTCAGTTATTATATAATAATCTCTTTTTTAATTTAATTAAAGTTTTAACTTATTATTCACTTCTCATTCAAAAGAGTATTTGAATATCTTTTTCGCCTTCAATTCATTTAAAGCCTAACTTTTTTTTTAAAAATGCTCAGAAAATTTTATTAGTTTTTCAATAGCTTTTCAAATTTTTTTACACTTTAAGACACATATCAAACGATATCGACAATGATTTGAAATAAAAACTCAATTCAATGCTATTTGTTTTCTACAAATTTTATCATAAATATTAATTATCTGTTAATATAAAGTTACTGAGAAAACGTTCTTCAGTTTTTGAATTATGAAAATAAAGCCAAATTCAGCAGTTATTCTGTTAAAAATTGAATTATTAATCGACAAATTCAATAATGAAATGTTTCGAAAATTACATTAATATATAAGTCACAAAACATGTAAAAACTTAATAATAATCGATTAACTTGTATTCACATTAATCACATCGAATTGAAACTTGAATTTCGGAATAGATTTTCGTTTCAAAATTAATCTATGAAAAAATCATCTTTTTTCCTAATTATATGTTATTTTGAAATAACTTTTAATGTTTTTGTATTTATATGTTAAATATTAAAGAATTTGTGACTCAGAATAAATCAATTAATTGAAAATTTTTAGCAATTGAAAAACATTTGAATCTTTTTATTAGTATAAAATTGTAATAGGAGTGGGAGGTATGCACTCACTCAAAGCTAAAACCTTTATTATAACCTTCAATGGACATCTTCCAAACTTTAGTTAGAATTTTGAGAATATTTATAAGGATTAAAACAAAAATTATAGTATATATAGCTAGACTTTCAACAATTTTACATCTTTCTAATCAGTTTCTTTGCGAATGATTACATAATTCTATTTTAAAATATGGTTTAACTTCCAAAATGAGCTCTATTTATTTCTAAATCAATTCACTGCTGTATGAATCGAAACTTTTGAAATCTTAATTCTCTATTGCAATTGGAGATTATTGATTTTGAGATTTATGCAAATATAATAAGTTAATTTGCTTTGATATTATTGTCTTCGACTGGAATGAATGAATATTTATTCTGAGAAATTATCAACCTTTTTGAAAGTGAGGCCCACAGAAGTTTCTGCAGACTTGAATAATTTTGTTTTATTCAAATTGTGAACATATCCTTATTTTTCCATTGAGTGATTAGAAAAACTATTTTAAATTATTTTAAAAAATACTCAATTAATCTTGTATTGTAAAAATTTTTTATTGCGACTAATCATTTTTTACAATCAAATGTTTATTACGAATCAATAAATACTTTCATAAATAAATTATGACTTTTTATGGACTTTGATTCGGAAGATCAGCAAAACTGTTGACTGCTTTCAATTGTGTCGAACTTTGATCAGTTTGATCTATCAATAATTATAAGGTAAATACTGAATTACTAAGGTAAATACTGTAAAAATTGATGAATGAAATCATTCCATAGGAATAAATTTTGACTTTAGGGATTTGATAGAAATAAATTAACCTGAATTAGTGAACATTGATTTACTTATTTAAATGCACGCTCTGTTGAACTATATATTAAATGCATATAAAATAAAACTCATCTGAAAAATTGATCTAACATTTGGCAAAATAATAGATAGATAAAAGTGATATTTACAGAAATGGTGAATATGTTTTCATTTGGTTTAATGTCTAATTTCTTGATTCAAATGCAAAACTTTATGGTTGCGATTCCTTATATTAACAAAGAATTAGACCGAAAATATAATCCAATGACTGCAGTGAGAAAACTATCTGAAAATGATAAAGATTTGCCCGAATCTCTTAAGGGTAAGGTTTGTTTTATCACTGGTGGCACTCGAGGAATAGGGGCTGAAGTCGTGAAGAGTCTATTAAGAAAGGATTGTCATGTAATTACTGGCTCCACATCGAAAAGTCAGGAAGAAATCAATAAAAAGTATGAAAAGCTATTGGAAAACATTCCTGTCGGGAGAGGAAAGTTAGAAATATGGCATTTGGATCTGCTCTCAATGTCTTCAGTCATGCAATTTGTTGATAAATTCAAAAACTCAAAGCTATCGCTAAATTATTTCATAGCAAACGCTGGAATTATGCTTAAACCATATCATGTAACTGAAGATGGCTTTGAATCACATTTTGCTCTTAATTATTTGAGTCATTGTTTGCTTATTTATCATCTGTTGCCCACTTTAGTCGAGTCCGGCCGACAGCCGAACAGTTCAGAATCGAGAATAGTTTTCACTTCTTCTGCGGCTCATTTGGCAGCTTATATACGATTCGATGATTTACAGCTCAAATCTCAGTACTCTCCATATTTTGCTTACGGACAGTCAAAGTTAGCTCAAGTCATGTTCACATATAAATTGAGTCGTTGGCTCAATACTAAATCCGATTGGGGACAAGTGGTTAAAATTCATGCATTACATCCAGGAATGTGTAACACAGAAATCATTTCCCACATTACGTTTGTCAATGGAATCACACAAATGGCTAATATAGCAATTCGAGTATTCAAAAACTTTTAGTTTTCCTAATTTACTACTTGTGTTGTTTAACTTTCATTATTTTTCTCTCATATTTATTTAATATTGTTTCACTTTCTCACATATTTATTCAAACTTTTGTTTGAGAATAAGGTTTAATTTTTTATTAGACACCAAAAGAAGGCGCAGAAACTGTATTATTCGCAACACTTTCTTCTCAATTGAATGGAATGAGTGGTAAATATCTGGAAGACAGTGCGATATACAAATCATCTCCACAATCATACAATCAATTAGATCAGGATAAACTTTTTGATATAACCTGGAAATTATTATCAAAATGGACTGATAATAAAACAATTGATGATATAATTGTATAAACAATTTTTAATGTATTCGAATAGCATTAAAGTCAATTAATTAAATCAAGTTTGTTATCAAATATTTAATTTTTTTTTGTTAACAGATAGTTTGAATTCAAAATACTTTTTAATTTCAAAGTTTTTCTATTAAAAATAGTAAATTAAAGTAAAATCTATTAAAAAAATGAATAGTACTCTGATTAATGATGCGTAATTAACTATACTATAGTTAGGCTTCTTTAATGTCGTTGATCGTCAATTTGTTTATTTTCACAAAAATAATTATTTTACTTTAATAAAATTTCACATTAGAAATATAATCTCAAAATTCCATGATATGGAAAATCAATCTATCTTTCAGGCGGAGAACATTTTTAGTCATTTTAACCCTACTGAAAAAGTTTAAGTTTCTGGTGATGTGTTATGCTATTGAAACTATTTGAATGCATTAGTTTTTAGCAGCTTTCAAATAAAATTTAAAGAATTGTTATCCGACGATCAAAGATAAATTCGAAAAATTAATGAATCAAAGTTTAAATTATTAATATTTGTTCTTATCAGTGAAAAATTTTTAAAAATATTTATTAAAAGATTTGAGGACAATCAAATATTTTTCAATCTACTCTGAAATCCCTTTTAGGACAAATAAAAATTAAAGTATATTAAATTGCTATTATAGTTGATCACAGATAAGCGAGTTTTCATCATCAGTGTTTCGATTCACTGAATGATTTTAATTGTTTTGGAAAATCATATTTATTGCTTCGTTTTGTTGGACAATATGAGTTACAGAATCCATAATAAATAACTAAGAAAAGTATAAGAGCTCCCAAACCCATCATTACGCATGATATAATGTCGCCAATCAATGGAACAGTATTTAGAACTAATTTGAGTTCATCAGTCATTTTATTATCAACTTCTGCACTAATACTTGTCCAAAGTTGTGGAATAAATATTTGATTATTTGTCAAATTTTTTGTATAATTGAAATTGGTATCATTCTCCACTAACACATTGATCTGCATTTTTGCCTTTGCATTGATTGGGACACCAAAAGTGGGTTCAATATCCATATAAAACAAATGTTTACTTTCATTTGCTTTCAAGCCATCGATTAATTTTGTATAACTTTTATCAGCGTATAAGAAATGAGGGTATGATATAAAAATAGGGGCGCCATATGAACATGATGTTATATTTGCAATTCCATTCGCTGGACAATTGCTTCCATTAAAACAATAGCACTTATTCTCCTCTAGAGTATAGTCAAAAAGTGATTCCTCCGCTACATAACGCTTACAACTAATACCATTGAAATCAACGTTTTTATGAAACTTAAACTCAAACGATCGACAAATATCTCCCACAAACATATAAATGGGTTCATTGGAATTCTTTAAAACATAAGGTGGTTGAAAATCTCCGCCAGAACTCATATCAAGTCTATTGCATTGATGTCCAGACCAATGTTTGCTCAAATCTTTTTCATATTCCCAATTATCCATTAAACCAAGTTTATTAATATCACTCTTACCGGTGAATATACTATAAATACCATCAAAAGCGGTATTATTTCTGCCTATAAAAAATCCGAATTTTTTGAATGGTAGTTTGAAGAATTGAGCGGCAGATTCTATAAATGGATCTTCATAGCCATCAAACAAAAGCTCTGAAACATTATGTTTGAGAAATATAGAACAATCAACACCTTTTGCCGCACAACCTTCATTTATAGCATAATAAAGAAATTCATTTCCACTATGAACTGTTTTAATATTATAACCTGCACTTATTAAGGCAATATTCAAATGTACAATTGAATCAGACAATTTCCCACTCGATTTCTCTTCTACAAAATGATAAACTTTTCTTTGTTGATAAGAAACTGTTCCATTTCCATAAAAAGTAATATTTTCTTTGATCATCTTTTGTAAGAAAGTAAACGGACCCACTTCTTGAAGAGCAGGTTTCGATATATTTTTCAATACTTGTTCGTGATTTGTTATATTGAACAAATAGAATGACATATATATAGGAATCGGCACTTCTTTCCACATATCATATGTATATGAATCAGTCTTTAAAATAAGCTTATCTTTAACTATTGTTTCAATTATTTTAGTCATAAAAACATTTAATAATAAACCAGTTATAACTAATAGACAGCCGACAGCTGAAAAAGTTATGAAATTTACTTTTCTTGAGCAACACATAATTATTATAGTTTTCAATTAAAAAAAATTGAGCTCATAATTTAGGTTTAAATAAATTATAAAAACATGAGATGTCATATATTTTCAGCTCTTTGATTGAATTTCTATAATATTGTTAAGCATTAGATACGATTTAAAGATCAAGTTGAGCTTTTATCGATATATATTTGCTGTGCATGCAGTTAATTGTACTGCAGTTAAATTCATTCACCAATGGCATTGACTCGAATCTACTTTAATGATTAAATAATATTTATCGCAATATAAAATTTTTAGCTTAACATTGATAGCAACACAGGTCCAGGTTATCACTTATTGCGCATATTCTTCTATAAATACATCTTTGAGGTGTATTATTGAAAAATAATATGAATAGAAGGTTAGCTTTAACTGAACATAATGCAATAGAAAACTGAAATAATAATTGAGCTCTAATAATTTAATTTATTAATTATCTTAATTTCTTTAGTGAATAATTTCAAATGTTTAAAGCATTAATAAGTTATTGATAGTGAAGAAATTATTTGAAATGGTTCTAAAACGCTAATTATTTTGAAATCTTAAAAGTACAACTTGTGAACAATATTTTTGTCAAAACTGCAAAATTTTAATTTGAAAGATTAGGTTTTGAGCTCTTTTGCAATCAAAAGTACTAATGAAAAAGGGTTTCATTCAGAATCGAGAGATATTTTGGAGAAATTATTCAAAGCTTTAATGGAATGAACTTATGAATCAATTTAAACCAACAAATATGAAAACAATACTATCTTTGCTTATATTATTTTGAATTCTGATATAATAAGAATCTTATCAAATATAAATTCATACATAAGAATGGAGGTGGTTGTAAACCCTATCTTCTAATCTCAGAAAAGCGACTCCTCCTCAAGATTTCTGGAGTTTGTTTGTTTAAATACAAATTTTGATGAAAAATTCAAAAGATAAAAAATTCCATCGGTTTCAGAAAATATTCCCTTATAAAAACGATGAGTTTTGATACCCTCCCCCTTTGAATCTGGCCTGCTACACCCCACCCCACCTTTAGAATTGAACTTTCCTTTTATGTTTAAGTTCCATAATTTGCTTTTTGTTGAACTTTTCGAATTGAGTTGGACTCAGACCTGAGATCAGTTAATAATAAAGTCGACATAAAGTTGTGCATTATATGGATTTAGCAAAAAACTCCCTTATTCTGAACTTACAAGAAATTAAACTTATGATAAAATCAGTTTTCATAAAATTTCGCACATATTCAAGAAATATGACGAACATTAAGTCGAATACTTTTAATTTTAATCAAAAAAGTAAAATTAAATGATTATAAAGTTCAAAATTTTTTCCTCAGTCTCTAAAATCAATCTCAGAAATCAATTACAAAGTATCACTCATTTAGATCTCTTCCGTTTTTATGATGTTTAGTATGTTTGAGAGCATAAGAGATCCCAAATAACATACGGTTTAGACCTTTAATCAAAAATTGGATCAACAAAAATTTGAAACAACATTTCTTTTTTATTTTCACACTATCTCTCGTTCACATATAATTTCAGTGCATATATAAACTCAAGTCAAACATGAATCAAATCATTCAGTGATTTCTTTCACTTCCAGTCTTAATTGGATTTCAATTCAAATCTTTAATAAATTACTTTTAAATCATTTAAAATGTTTAAGGTATTGAAGAAGTTAAAAACCATTTTTAATAGGAATTTTAGCCTAAGGAATCTTTTTTGCAGTTATTAGTCGTACTTTCAATTGCCGCTTACAGTAATGCTGAAGGACTTGGAGGTGGTCTCGGAGGTGGTCTCGGAGGTGGTTATGGTGGTGTCGTTCCTGCCGCTATAACATCAAAACGAACTGTTGAAGTGAAACCTGTAAACCTTCCTCAGGACCCAATAGTTCCCCAAATCATTGAAGTGAGTCCTATAGAAATTCCCGTTAAGATCATCTTCCTCTCTAAATCAAGTGGTGTTTATGTGGAACAAATCCATACGCCAGGTATTAATATATGAAATATCATTAAATTATTACAATGAGTTTTGCCAAACAGGAGCTCCCGGTCAAGTTGAGGCCACCAAATCAGAAGAGGAACCCCACAGAGTTGTTCACGAAGTCCTTCGACCTGTTATCCAAGAATTGAGAGAAGTGATTGTCCCGTACAGACGAGTTGTTCAAGAGATCCAACCCGTCGTCGAAGAAGTCCAGACCATTGTAGCCAGAGGTGAAGGACGTGTTAATAATGGTGGAGGTCTTGGTGTAGCAGGTGGTCTTGGAGGTGGACTCGGACGTGGACTTGGAGGTGGACTTGCAGGAGGTCTTGGGATTGGTCTCGGAGGTGGTCTCGGAAATGGTCTCGGAGGTGGACTCGGAGGAGGCCTTAAGGGTGGGTTAGGAGGCGGTGATGGAGGACTTGGAGGTGATTTGACAGACGCTGATTGGTGGAAAAAATCTGGTGCAGCGCAAAGATCTGCCGCCGCTAAGGCTGCAAAAGCTGCCGCTGCGAAGAGAGCTTGAGTTGACATAATATCACATTCGATGAGTTTATTGATTACAGAATGAATAGTTTACTCTTAAATTTAGATTCCGATGATTGCGCTCTATATTTATTTTTCCATTTTTCTTATTCAACTGTTATCCTAAAATCTGTAATACATTTTATTTTTTATAAATTATTTTTGTACTCAATTTGAATAAAATCTTTTTTACGAAAAGCCTCAAATCAAATTTTAAAATTATTTTTCTCATCTGACCACTAGTTCTTCATACATATTTTTTGAGTAACTTGAAAATATTTATCAATAGAAACCCCTTTTCTGTTCATCAAAAACTTCATTGAATTTCATGTTATTTAGATTTAAGAGTTTATTAGTTCTTAAATAATGTCGATATAATATGGTTGTAATTTCAACATTCTAATTGTTTTGTGATTAAAAAATATTTCGAATTTCACTCCCAATATATTTATCAATTATATTTTCTGTGAATTATATAAAACTTACAAAACTCATATGTTCAAGAAAGAAAATTTTTTGAAGATTAAAAAAAATAAAAATAACCTGATATTTGACCTATTTTATTTAAATCGAAAAGTCAATAGTTCAACGTAATTTAGCATGCTAAAAGATGTGGCTGAATGAAGATAACGAATTCTTCCGACAGATCTTCACCAGTTCGGTATAAGTCTTAAATCGAAAATATTCTTTATATTCACCATCCATTCAATTATTAAAAATAAAGAAAATTTTTTGTGCATTAAACTTATTGCACTTTAAATTTAGAGAAAAATATTCTTTATTAATCAGATGAAAATAGAATCAATAATGTTTTCAAAATACTCATAAAGCTTTGAAATAATTTTTGAAAATAATTGATTTATTTCCAGATTCTACTATTAGATTACGTAATACAATCAGTGTTAGATTGAGTTTCATCTGTAGACAAGTTTCTCATTTCATTAGTTACTGGAATTTTTTTAGTTTAATATATTTTTATCAAATTCTAGACAGCAAGTTAATCTGTTAATGCATTGTGTATTATGTTTGCAATCACATTTTATCAATATTTCTATGTCAAATAATTTTATAAAATCGTAGTTTCATCGAGATTTCAAAATATCACTTTAAATGAAACGTTAAATTACGCTTAAATGAGTTTCTTTTTTAAATGGATGTAAAAAAAATGAATAATTATTGATCGAAAGCTTTCATAAATTATCATTAAATCGATCAAACTAACTTCTTTAAATGATCATGCCAAGTTTTTATTGAAACAATCAATATAGTTAATTAAATCATAATTTGCTTAAGAGTCTATTTAAAGCTAAATAAATAGTAATAAATAATAAATGAGTTCAATTGTTGCAAATACAATAAAACTATTTTTAAAATGTTTAATAACCGGTGGATTAGTTTATTATTTATTGATTGCCTTATTATCTGTTGAAAATGAAAATTTTAAAATTAGGCCTAAAATATATTTATGGTCCAATTTATCGACAACTCCTGACTTCATTTGTCGTTTGCCAATAGATATCAAGCCATATGACCAGACAGTCAAGAAATTTATCAATAATGAAGAGATTAGACGCATTGTTTGCGCGCATGAAAATCAAACTTTCGACTGGACTTATGTTGACTCTAAAGGTATTTATTATTGAAGTTATTGATGGCTGTTTAAAATTTTTTGATGGACCCCTTATTAGATCTATTTTAAATACAGTTTTGACTCAAAAGAATTTTTTTAGTTTCATAAAATTATATATTTTTAAAGACAGGACTATTTCGGATTAAGTGTCTCGAAAGCCTTTCATAATATTGCAAAGAACTGATAATCAAACTTTATAGTGAATAATTTTGTGATTGTAGCATCAGATAAACACAAATTAGATATAAAACTTGTTCACGCAGTTAATATAACATGTTGTAGAAAAGGTGTGCTCACAATTTACATGATAGACATGCTGCGAAAGAGTGAATTTACATTTTAAGAAAACAATAACATAATACACTAGCAATCAGTCATATAAAATAAAAGTAATCTGATTTTATTGACCCATTGGATAATAATTTGCTGAAATTGCTGAACATTTACCGCTACACATGTACTTATTGAGCACAAGATCCACTGAAATATCTGAATTCAACAGAATTGAATATGAAACTATCGAAATTTAGGATACTATTCAAATTTCAAATATGTTGAATTTTTGTTTTAATAAAACCCTATTTTAATCAATGAGTTTATAGAAAAGAATATTTGCAAACAACAACCGATAATTTATTCATTTAACAGGTATATTACGAATGAATAGTTCTTTATCCAAAACAACTTCATGTGAATATCAAGTTTATCGAAGATATTATGGAAATGATAATAGAATTAAATATTTGCAAAAAGGAGTTATCGATGAAAAAGGATTTTCTTTGGTTGAGATCAACAAACATTTTGTCAATCATTTCGTTAAAACCGATTGTATTGATACAGAAACTGGCGAAAAATATCATAACAATCATTACTGGTTTGAACCAAAACCTAAAACTTTTGAGAATAAGTCACATAATAAAAAGCCATCTGTTTTAATACTAGTCATTGAATCGCTTTCAAGAATCAATTTTTTACGACACATGAACTTAACTAAAACAGCGTTTGAATCTCTTGGGAATGTCTTCTATTTGAATGGGTTGACAAAAATGGCAGATAATTCACATCCAAATATGGTTCCATTTCTGACAGGTATCGAAAATTGAACCTGAATTACGTTTAGATCGAAATAAACAAATGTTGTTTCGTTTGATTGTCTTTTGAAAATGCCTTTCGTATCACTTCTATACTGAAAATGCCTATTCTGTAACTTCATTTCTATGAATCATATTATTTTAATGTTTAAGAATTAATAATTAAATTCATAAATCTTTAGTCACATGGAATGTTTTCAATTACAATATCTTCAATAATTCTCAATCTTTTGTTTCGCTACCTTTAGCTTAAAACAGATTATTCAAAGACTTTTCTTCGCTTATCAAAATCGAAAGAAAAGAACTAATTCGAGTTCAATTTATTCAGGTTTTCCGGTTGAGCACTTCGGTGGCCGTTATGATAAGGGACCGTTTGATGACTACCCTTTCATATGGAAAAAATACTCAAAAGCAAATTATATGACAGCTTTTATGGAAGATCATTATGACATTACACTATTCAGTGAAATAGAAGTGGGTCGAAAAGGTTTTGTTCGAGAACAACCTGTTGATTGGTATTCATTACCATTTTGGAGACATTTAGAGACAACTGACGAACCTATTATTGAAAATTTCTGCTATTATGATAGGAGACCACGAATTGACATATTTTTAAGTCAATTAAAACATTTTATCAAACAGTGTAAAGAAAAATCATTGCCTTATTTTGCTTTCAATTTCTATATACAAGTAACTCATGTCGAGTTCAATAATGCGAGAAAACTAGATTCTCATTACGCGGATTTGTTCAATGAGTTGAAGCATTTGATCGAAAATGATTTTATTATTTTAATGGGAGATCATGGAAGTCGATGGGGAACAGAGTTCTTACAGGTTTGAAACTTTCTTTAATATTTCGATTAACGAATAGTATAAAACATTTTACCTTTGAATAAACAATTTAGACTTTCAATATCCATCAATTCAGACATTCAGAACTTGAGTTCTTGAACCTGTGTTCAAAATATTATTATGAATGAAAATATTGATAAAATGTTTGCTTTAAGTGATGGACATTTTTTCATCTTATAAGTCATTTGAAAATCAATTTATAGACACCTCAAGTCTTCTGCATTGATATAAGAACTTCTCATCTATTACTCATTTCATATCATTATTAGATTATGAAGAACTCAATTCAATTCGTTATAATTTAACTTAATTTAAGATATAATGTTTGACTACACTGTAAGGTTAGATCACAAGATATTTAAGCACTTTAGGAAAACTTATCGAAAAAAGAAAACAATTCGATTAATGATAAAGAAGTCAAATAATGCCAATATTTATTAGTTGTAAATTATTCTAACAAATTGTCGTATTTGAGAGATAAGAAAGTCTAGATCATAATCTTTATTAAAGTTCACTATAAAATTGCTTCAATATATTTTTACATAACACCTAACATTGAAATGAATCTTTTCTTATGCCTAAAAGTTGATTCGTAAAAGTTTTGAAACTTAATCATTGTTTATATTTACCACTAAATTGTTTTTAATTTATTAATTTTTCTTTACTAAAAAGTTTGAAATTTTTTGAGGTAAAATAATAATCTTAGTAAATAACTTATTATTAATAGACAACAATTGGTCGCATTGAAGAGCGAATGCCATTATTTGGTATTCATATCCCAAACAGTATCCTATCATCAAATCCTCATTTATCACAAAATCTCATCTCAAACAGAGATAAACTAACGAATTGGTTAGATATTAATCTGATGCTCAATGATATCGTGAATGATAACTACTCTTTAGTTAATACCATTAACTTCAATACTCCCTCATATTCTTTATGGAGACAATTAGTGCCCAACAATAGGACTTGTGCTCAAGCATTGATTCCACAGCTCTATTGTGTTTGTGATCAACGAAAACAATTCGACACCAGACATGAATCTGCGAAAAATGTTTCAAAACTTATAATAAAACACATAAATAATTTATTACCAAAAGAATGTCATCAACTATTCCTCAGTGATATCATTCGCGTAGAGGTTTGTTATAAAAAGATTACTTATTGACCATAATTTTCACCATAAGTTGAAAGTTATTTTAATTTAAAAATTTTTGTCATAGGAAATAGTTGTTCACTCATCGATATCATCAAAACATATTCCGAATAAGTCTAAACTTTTTGAAGTAACAATTCTTTTAAATCCATCTCAAGCTATAATTCGTTCACAAATAGAAATATTCAATAATAAAAGCGATCGAATTAATGAAGAGATAACACGATTGAATCGTTACGGAAATCAATCCTATTGTGTGAACGATAGTCTGTTGAGAAAAGTTTGCTTTTGTAAAAATTAATCTGAAATACTTCACAATTTTTTTTCTCCTTCAAAAACTCATAACATCATCAATTTTCGTCTTAATCAAAATGCTTTTTAAATCTTATCATAAAAAATGTTGAACTAATCAATGAATAATAGAAAAAGAGAAAACTTTTTTTTATATTAATTTAAGTTAATAATGATTTACATCAGGTGCTTATTAAATACCATCGAATAATACGCATAACATTTCATTAAATATAATGCAAACAATGATAAGAAATAAATGATTTTCTAATTTATAATAATATATAATAAAAAGTATATGAATATTCTCTCAGAGAATACTTTAGGACATAAACAAAATTTGTATTATAATACAATTCGAATTTTTTTAACATAATTCTTAAACCTTATCAAAAAAGAAATCAAATTTACAATAAATGAAATAAAAATACAATAATAATGAAATGATGGCAAAAAATGGTGAACAAAAATGGTTAACAATAATTGTTATAATAATTACTAATAATAATGGGGTTTAATTCCGAAATTAACGCGATTTTATAATAAAAACTTAAATGAAACAAATGATCGATGAGTTGAACCTTTTATTGTGATTGATGTGAAAAACAGTACTCTTCTTATCACTTAATGTTATTATTTTGTATATAAGTTGGTGTCCAATGAAGACATTGCGGATCAATTAGTTTAACGTTTTTACGCTTTTTAAGCTTGGCTTTAAACTCGTCTAAAATGTCTTGTCGTGTAAGCACCAAATGTTTTCCTTTCCAGTACTTTAACATTCCCATTGACTGTAGTGTTGAGACAATATCATAAGCATTAATACCCGTTTGTTGGCTTACATCTAATAAATAACAAACATTTATTTTTAAACTATTAATATTCATAGATCTTATGCTAAATTTTGAATAACTTTCTTATACAAAACTCATAAAATGATTGATAAACAAATAATTGGAGGAAAACTTCATAAAAATAATCGGATTCTTGGAAATTAGTTATCAAAAGATTTTCAAATATAATTGATATTTTTGAAAAATTTATTTAACTCTTTAAAAAAATCTAACCTTTAATAGAGATATCTTTTCCTTCATAATTACAGAGATACTCAAGTATAACAGTTTTCCAATAACTTCGATAAGAAATAAGTCCCAAATCTGATAACGGCTTTTCAGGCGAACCAACTTTTCCTTCGGTTTTAGTCAACAAATAACCTAAAAATGAAGAAAATAAATCATTTAATCCCAAAACTAGAATCATTTCAACTCAAAAAGAAAGAGAAAATCATAAAAAATATTATAATTATTAAAAATTTTTCCATTAAATCATTCAAAAAGTGAGGCTTTGTTTTTAATCTCTATTAAGTATTTGTTGAATGAATTCTTACTGAAATCAATTAACATTCTTCCATATCCTTGTCTTTGATAAGGCGGTAGAGTTAGAATACATGAGACGTTATAACTCAGAAATGATTGCTTTTCCTAATTATAAATTTGGCAAAAATTAATTTAATAAAACAATTCTTAAACAATTTTGCGATTTATTAAAAACCTTAGAAAAATATCCAACAATATGAAAGCCTTCTGAATCGGATTCAGTCATAATATAGAATAGAAAGGGTTCGACATCGAAGTAAAGAGTTTTATGATCGAGAAATAATTTCGCTAAAAGACACAGATTTTGACAGTACTGCTTGTTTTTGTCGCCATCGATCTCGAAGAATGATATGTTTGTCTTTCGATATATTTCGTCGCCTAAAAAGCAAAAAATAAAATAAATAAATCAACTCATGATTCTTGAGCAAAAAAGGCTGAACTGTATATGAAATTGTATTCGAAATAAGCCCTTTTTACAACTTTTTGATACAGACCTGGAGGATGTCTTTTAACACATTTGTGAAGATGTCTTTTGAGTATTAGCGGAGAATTAGTATATTTTAAGCAAAATTCACAAATATATAGTTTCGGTAGACATTGATATTCTTCAGGATATGGCGATGAATACCAGACATCCATTTCATACCTTCCCATCTCTACTAAACGAATACCGCCTCGTTTTGGGCTCTGTTCGGCCGCTAATTGTTCTTGAATTAGTTCCGCAGCTCTGGCCTGCGCTTCGCGAAACATTTCTAAATCAAATATTGGTGTCAGTCCTCGAAGATCTGGTTCACGGCTTCAAAAGTTAAGAATTAAAACAATTAAAATAAATTTTAATATAAAGTTATTTAAAGAAAATTTAAGGGAATTTTAATCAATTGAAATTCAATTATTGAATACTCAATAAGATTAAAACAAATATGTCTAAAGTCTTATTCCATAATCGAATGATTTATTTTAAATCGATTTTCATTTTAAATGAAAATTTAATTTTCAAACCTCGAGGTCTTTTGTTTCGCTAATTTGAGTTTCGATTTTGAAGGACTCGAAGCGTTAACTAATTCTTTCTGAAACTCTTTACGCCTGCTTTCCATCAAAGCATTAGATTTTTCATCTTTATTAGGAGACGAAGAAGTCTTTCTCAGCTCTCTCTTATTGGCTTCCATT
Organism: Camisia spinifer; assembly: GCA_034694065.1. Lineage (NCBI taxonomy): Eukaryota > Metazoa > Arthropoda > Arachnida > Sarcoptiformes > Camisiidae > Camisia > Camisia spinifer. The sequence goes on from JAQFXV010000203.1 coordinate 24,642, forward strand.
TGATTCTTCTCTTCTCTTCGGGCGAGTCTTTTCTTATATCTTTCTTCACAGTCTTCTGGAGTCAGATTATGATATATTGGACATGTTGTGTGAGTACAATGTGTTTCAAATTTTCCGCTTAAGTGTCCGCTTGAGTCACAGCCGGGGACTGAACACTTGCCATCATTACTGTCGTCGTCATCGTTAAGGTCTAGTTTTGAGTTGTCGTCCTCTTCATCAGTCTTCAGGCTTTTTGTGCGCATTCGAGCGATATATGATTCCGAACCTCGACCTAAATCGACATTCAATTCAAACTTAGTTTTTATAATAATTTGAACACAAGTTCTGAACTTCAAAATAGTTAATGATAAAAAAAACTTAAAAATAGAGATAAAGCCGAAAAATTTGATCAAAAACTTTTTTAAAAACAGTTTTAAAATAATTGAAATAAAGACCTCTTTTCTTTTTCTTTCGTTTACCACTTGTAGAAACTCTTCTAGTGATTGAAGCAGTTGTAGAACTATTTTCATTGTCATCACTGGCAGTCTCTGACTCTAACTCTTGTTTTGAAGTCGAAGCTATTGAGGGATCAATTGTTTGTTTAGTCATAGATCGGGTCAGTCTTTGTGGCCCTGATTTGCTTTTCTGTCGTTTACATCGTTTTCTTCTCTCATTATTATCATTACCATCAATATTGTCATCAAAAACTTCTTCATTTTCTTCTCGAGAACTCTCTTCTGAACTGATTTGTGAAAAAAGTTTTCATTAGCTTTAAAGTTCAGTTAAATTATAATTGAAGCCTTTGACGCAAGAAGAATATAAACGCCAACTCAAAAGTAGACCCTTTTTTTCAAACAATTTAAATAAAAAGGGTCTACTTTTAAGTTGGCGTTTATATTCTTCTTGCGTCAAAGGCTTCAATTCATTTAATGTTTAACTTTTTTATCATTTTAGAAGTTTGAAAATTCAAATAAAATTTATGAAAAGATTAATTTTTGATTCCAAGTAATGAGAAAGTGATAGAAAAATAATTTAATGTCTTTAAAAAGTAAAAATCTTAAAAAATATTGAATCTTAAAAAACCAAAAGTTAATTAAGACTAAGAGTTATAATAACTTATAAATGATTACAAAAAGAAATTTAAGTTTTCTTTCGAACAGATTATGAGAAACTTTAAAAAAAAAGTTTTGCATAAAAAGATATCGAAAAATTGAAAACTAATGACAATATTGTCAGTAATAATAGTAAAGAAAAAGCTTTGTTTAATATCCCTCAGAATCTTAAGACGTATAAGACTTGATACCTATCATCGACACCACTGTCTTCTTCTTCCTCTTGAGCGGAATCGTTTTCAATATTTTCATCATTACTATCATCACGATTATCAACACTTTGTTCTTCATTATCGCCAAAATCACTATTAATCTGACACTTATTACAAATATAATCAAAATCCGAGTCCAGACCCGAAAACTTTGAACTCTTATCAAACTTTTGGATACAATATAAATGAGCCGAAGAATCGCATTGAAGACAAGCAATCATTTTATTATTACTATTATTAGGATTTTTAGTTATTTTACAGTATTTTTTACCACAATAGTGACAATGTCTACACTTATGACAACTCCAAGAGTTCTCATTTCTGGTAATTATTTTAGGATTTATGTCAAGACATTTCGGGTGGTATTGGATTTCACATAATGAACATGTGATTAATTCATTATTAGCCGAATGTTCTCCACATTGTTTACATTCTCCCAATCTATACATCTCTTCATTAATATGACTCTGAGATGATCTCAATCTACCCCTTATTGACATTTCTCAGACTCTCATTCAAAGCTCATTCAATCCTATTCTACTTATTATGTAAAACACTTTTCTTATTCAGCGGCTTATTATCAGCTGTAATACTGATTAGTATTTCACTCATATTTTATTTTATCGCTCATTTTTGTAAAACTCAATAAATGTAAGTTTAACTGAACATGTGATGCAATCTTACGGTCAAATTATGAGTTCAATACTATAAGTATATAAACAACTGTTATGAGAGACTCCATCTCTATTCAGTACTTAAAGGCATTTTAGCTTAAATATTTATTTCGATTTTCAAACTAAAGTTAATAAGATTTTAAATTAATGATAATTGATTGAAAAAATGCATTTGACAGCAAGATTATTAAGGAGATCGGCATTAGTGGAAAAATTCATAGGAAAAACAGTTTTAGTAAAAAATGGTGATGTGGACGGAGCTATGCGTGTAATTAACCGTATTATGGGTTCTGAAGGTCTATTTGATATTTATAGAAGAACGAGATCTTATGAGAAACCATGGAATACAAGAAGACGTGTCAATTGGACAATGTGTAAAGCCATTTATGATGAAGATATGGATAGAAAAATTAAATTTGTTATGAGAAAGAATAGGATTGATGCAAATCCAGCTATGATTGACTGAATTTTAATAATTTATTGTCATTTAATTAATTCAAATTAGATAAAAATTTGTTTTATTCAAAATTATTCTAATTTATAGTAATTGTATATTCGAAATGATTAAAGGTATAAATAATTATTCAATTTTTAATTTTAGTTTATTTGATAATAAACTTATTTTGATTTTTTAAATTGGTGTTTATTTTTGTTGCTATAAAAAGCGATAACAACATGACTTCGATAGTATTGAATTGATTTCAAGCAATCGATTGCTAAAAACCACTTATCAGTCAAAACATAAAACAGTTTATTTGTTTTTCATATATTAGTCCTTTTCTACCGTGGCTTTAAATTAAGTTAAAGATCAAATCAGTTCAAAGTAATAAAAATGATGATTACAGTTACAGAAATTCTTATCAGTAACAAAAATTTTAAACTCTATTCAAAAAGGGCTTAAAAGCAGTTGATATGCTTTCCACTCGAATAAAGACAGAAAACAGTGCATATGAAAAATGAAAACCATTTAACGTATCAAAAGTCTATCATTTTTAGTTTACAAAACAAAACATTATTTAAACATAACATTTGAAGCAATTTTTTTGAAAACTAGTTTAAGACTTAAATGAAATTAAATTTAAATATCAATGGATTTATTAACTAATAATTTACTTGAATTAAAACAACGTAACGATAGATTAGTTGAAGAAAACGATAGAAATATAGATAAAATATTTTTATTGAACAAAATGAATTCAGCCCTAACAGAGTTGAAAAAATTAAATGATCATATTTTTGATAAATTTGATGCTCAAATGAGAGATAAATTTTTGGACAGAAATTATAGAACGGATTCAATTAAGTGGTCGAAAGAGTTCGAAAACGCAAAATCGAAGCTCGAAAAATGTGATAAAAAGTTAAATGGTATTATTGGTATTATTACTCATACGATTAGTATTAATTAAATGCTTTTCAGTTATATCATTATTAGTTTTAAACTTCTTTCAAAACTTTTTTGTATTATTTGTTTTCATACTTTTATGAAAGTTTAGTTACTTTTAGTTCCAAATATTTGTTGACTTAATATAAGACTTGATTTCTTTCTTATTTACAGTTTGCGGAAAAAATACTCATTCGTCAAAAAAGAAAACTAAGCCAAAAGTCACTTTGAAAAGAAAATCTAATTCAGAAATATCGCAAAAACTTCAAAAGTAATTAAATATAATATAAAATAAACAAAATATAAATTTTGGAGATAATAATTATTTTTATAATTTTTATACCATTAGACGTGTAAAAGGTGTCAACACTTCAGACCTTATATTCGATACGATAGAGAAATATAGGGATAAGAAAATACATTATGAATTCGACCGTTTTATCTGTGATTATAGAGATTGTGGTGAAAAACTGTTGACTCAATTCGCTCTTAAAGTTCATAAACGAAGACATGAAGGTTTCAAACTATTTAATCAAAAGTATTCAAACACTTATAAACTTTTACTTCACTTTTTTCTAGAGTCGAAACCAATTCTCTATAAATGCATAGAAAACAATTGTTTCGAATATTTCTTAAGTTCTGAAAAATTGAGAGCACATCAGATTTCAAAACATAATGTTTTAGTCAATAAATTTGTTTGTTTTTATTGCGGACAACGGTTTAAGAATGAGAATAGACTTAAGAATCATGATAGAGATGAACATTTCGGTAGCAGTAATACTACAGGTAATCAAAATATTATGAATACGAGTAATAGTAATGAAAGGAAACAAACAAAGACTAAAACAGTGAAAATCACTTTTCCAGGACTTGAAATTAGAAAAAAAAATCTTTTGTTGGATAAGAAGAGAATTAATGATAACTCAGAGGATAACTAATTGTATTCTAAATGAAAACTTTCTATTTTCGAGAAGTGTTAATGAATTTCTGAAATAAAAATAAGATTTTAGTTAAATTTTTGAGCTGTAATTCATAATTAAAACTGAGTTGAAATACTTATTCGGTTTGATATTGAGAGGTTTGCAAACATAATTTTTTTTATAGATAGCGTGAGTGAATCCATCAGAATTTGTGTCTTATTTCGCAATATCACACGTTCACCAATTAAAACTTGTAAAATCTTATAAGAAAATATCCAATGTTAAAATAATCATATTTTTGAACATTTTTCCAAATTTAATCTATATTATATTATTCAAGTCTGTCTGACCGGCTATAGACTCGGCTCCTGGACATGATACAGACATAAGACCGGTATCATTAGAACCAGTATGACCCGGGGGTTTCACAGCGGGTGTCAATTCATAAATCACGTCGAAAATTTTTAAAGACGTAATTTATGGATAGACCCAAATTTTGACCATGCTTTAGCACGGGCTCCGAGGCTAGTTAATAATAATTTCAATAACAACGCTTATTAAACCCATCGAACACTGAAACTTTGTGTTGAAGACCTGGGGCTGAATTAATAAAACATTGCAAATTGCAAACTCTATGAGGATTGCAAATCAGCGATTGCAATTTTAATTTGTATTCATAAAAAATTTTGCAATTTAAAAGTATTGCAAAATTTGCAAGTGCTCAGACCCACTTCCAAATCAATGTTTTGGCTTAAAAATTAATAAATTTCAATATTAAAAAGTTTTTTATATTTATATTCAAACTTTTTTCACTTGAAACAGTGTTATTTC